>VOMN01027615.1:0-36546 GCA_014899125.1 Orchestia grillus | reverse complement strand
TACCACCTGTCATGAGAACACACCCACTGTACCACCTGTAGCGAAAAAAACTTCGAGCTTTGTCCCTTATTGCAAATGAAATTAGAGTCCCGAGAGAGGTCGGCGAGACTCGGTCGTGCAGCCACACCTGCTCCATAAAATACTGTAATGATTATGAGGCGTCAGAGCTGCACGGTTTGTGGTCAAATTAATAGGACATTTTTTTCGTCGAGTCCCTGAGAGAATTCATCTTCATAACAGTCTTGCTTGTTGTTAGGCTGCCAAGACATCGCTCAGGTATACGGGGTGCTCAAGACAGATGTATATACTGAATTAAAATACTAATTATACAATGCATCGATATTACCGTAAAACAGTTTAATTCTGATGCCTTTGATTGGCTTTCATCTCATCAAATTTCAGCTTAATAAACATCAGTGAATTATTGATGCTTAAAACATGGGAAAATTTTTTTATGGGCATCCTGAATACTGAAATTCACAAGTTATTGCAATCTATCTATCTATCTATCTATCTATCTATCTATCTATCTANAGTATTTAAATAAAGTTTACGGCTGTTCTGCCAGAGGGCGCTTTAGTTCAGAAATTCACTGTTGTCTATACAAGAAGAAGACTATTCCTCAAATCCTCCAACGTAGCTAAAAGTAGGCCATCGTGACACGTAGCGGCACTTATATCAATTGAATTTCGAGTAAGTACCTCAAAGTGGAGCGCGAATTGTCTCACGTTTCTATATATAAGCGGCCTATGAATTTGAGTATGCACAAGAGGAGGTAAAAATATTCGAGCAGTCAGTGTTTAAGCAGTGCTTGAGGCACGAAGGTTTGCGAATTCAAACAAGAGGCGGGGTTGTGCACTTGCTGAAAATCGTTGGCATCGAGGTTGACATCTTATTTGAATCAACAATTTGACCGAGATGCTCTGCAGAGGGAAAATTTCACGTCGGCAAATATCTCCGTAGTGAATTTATAAATGAAGGATTTTGTTTTCACAAATTTCGTTATCCTATCAATTTTCCTTCTAATCTAAACTACCATATTCGAGTAATGAACACAAATTTCGTTAAAACTCTAAAAAATTGAATTTATATACGCTAGGGCTTTGAATACGTTAGTTAATTTAGAATTTAGATGATCCCGTGTACCATACAAATACGGCGCAGGTCGCAGTCTAAGAGTATTGAGAGCCGGATACGCAAGGTATATATAATTTGAGTACATAACTTAAAGCGTGAAAGCCATATATTTTTTTTCGACCTGCATCGTTAGTGAGGCGTATCTAGGCTACGCTCGGAACCCATGCAGCGAAGTTACAACGAGCCGCGAATATCGTCACCCAGCAGCGAAGCACCAAATTATTATTTTTTACGAGTGCATCTGTTCAGTTTAGATCAAAGAAGCGAGCAAAATCGATTCGTTTCACCCCATGCAAAACTGCAGAAGACAACTCCAGATTTGTTCTATCTAGTACCCAAGATTTGCTCTATCATCTGTATTGCATAGTACTCACTCATTTTCAGGGAAGCTATTACATTCTTATTTTATTTCTGAGATTGGTCTTCCTTTTGAGAAGCGGAGTTTCATTATATAGCTACTGAACTGTCTGTGCTTAGCCACTTTCCAGTTTGTAAATTTTCGTACTTATGTTCATTTTCGAAATTTGAATGTTAGCATATTTTACCTGAGGATGATTTTGGTGAAAATCAAAAGCTTGCTAAGAAAAAGAAACATTTTTCATCCGTTCACTGATCTTATTTTTTTAATAAAACTATTATTTTATTACTATACTGGTACCTTAGTGAGAAGTAATCCTGTATCAGAGGTGATGGGTAGCATTCTATAGCTAAGAAATGGGTTAGGTTTAGTACTGATTATGGTTTCTTAGCTCCGCAGTTTCTCTTTTATCAAGTTTCGTTTTCTTTTATCCAAGTTTGTTTAAGACTTGGGAATATTTTGGTTTACAGCCTTCTTATTAACTTTTTCAATTTTCTATACACAAGCAAAAGGTTCATTCATAGTTTTTTAAGGTTTTATTAAACTGCTTATCAGGAACTTCGAACTGTTTTTCTTAATAAACGCGATACATTTTTTCATCATACGTAGTATATTTGTCTCTAATTCTCTAATTTTATTATTTATCTACTTCTATAGATTTCCGTATTCTATCTCCGGGCATAAATCATTTTCGCTCCTGAACTCAATTTGCTGAGGTATTTACAGTGTGAATATATTTCTTTTGTACAAGGCATTATTTTTGCATTAGAAGCCAACGATCGACATCCCATCCTCTCTTCAATATTTGACCTCCTCTATGTTCACTTCGATATCTGAATTTCCATTTACTTGAGCATCTGACTTCTACATACTTAAACATTTAACTACTACGTACGTCAATATTTGACTACTAAACACATGCGTCAACATTTGACTTTTGCATACGTCAACATTTGACCTCTCATTCTCGTCAACTTTTCTACTATAATTTTATGTGCACCTACAGGCAGTGCTATTTTCCTAGCGTTGTAGACGAACGGCTTAACCCGATAACCTCGATCTAATTGAAAGTGTTAGCGTTAACAATAAATCCCATCATTCAGCTGATCAATTTTACACTCGGTACGTACAGTCTAGATCGTATAATACACTCAGTATGTACAAGGTAGATTACATTGTACACTTAATACGTGCTATGTTGATCACATTATTCACTTAATACGTACAAGGTAAATTACATTTTAATCTTCATACGTGCCGAGTAGATCATATTCGAAACGAAAAGTGTTTTTGCATTGATTCCGTAATGTTATATATAAAGCTTCTTCGAAGAACACTTCATTACAATATAAGAAAAATTTCTCATACTTATTATTCGAAATTAATCGACATAAGTTCCTTGAGTGCCTAATGGTGGTCTAAAGATATACCCAGAGCAGTTTGACTAAACCCTTTCATTAAATTCTTGTGCTTAGTTAAATTTAGTCCTGAATCCCCTTAACTCATATTGCGGTCTCATTGCAGTCTAGTTATGTCTCATTGTGTGTACACATATGTTCTATTTAAGCATTGCGTGTATTTTACTTTCGTATTCGAGGACCAGCTTCAGATACTTCAGTTTTGGTGGATACTGTCCAGATCTGAAATAAGGTTAGAGTTTAACCTAATTCGAATATGTGCTAATAACCAGACGGTAGAGCTACTCGTACTTAGAAGTCAGGTTTCCAGTCTGACTTTTTTTACTGGAGCGTCTGTAATCTATATAATACTAACACTCTGGTCGTCTTACTTGTTTGCTTGAAACCGTGCGCACGTTTTTCTCTCGGATCTGAGATATTCGAAATTTATACCCCTCGTTTAATCCTGTATTGTGGATACCGACTTAACTGCATAGGTTATATATTTCTGGATACGCTTTGATTTTGATGAATTTAAATTGACCCAACGGGTCACGAGTCGTCTAGTAATGTATAAATTTTAAATGCTGAGTACTTTGATCAATTTATTAAAAAGTTTATCGATGAAGTGTCGAAAAAGGGGAACCGGCGCCACTGAGGAAGCTCGTGTGCTTCGGTGGTGAGCTACGTGCTCTCACGCGGAGCCCAGGCGGCATAGTCATCCAGGCTCGTCAGACCGACTCCTCGGCCTCACTTAAACAATTTACCTGTCCCCGCTCTGTTTACAACACCAGCACGTCGTCGAAGAAGGAAGAACATACAAGCTTTGCAAAGCTGCTTCTTGCAAGGCACACAAACAGACTGCTTGAGTGAGGTAGATTCCTGCTGCACTTGAGCACCTCATTAACGTCCTCACACAAACGCATTACCTACCATTTTATTTTTTCATTATACACAACATAAGTTACAGACCTTAATCTTGTCTAACATAAAGGAAAGTGCAGCATCATAAGAGGGTGCCAACATAATCTCTGAAAAGAATAGGACTCCTGATCTCGTCATTCCAGCGGACACTTTCGAAAATCTCTCGTAATTTGACTGACTCAGACGCGTACATTGATCCGTTCACAGACTTCACATATGTGGCTAATGCGGATAGACACATGATGGCTAAATCTTCTCTTATTACTTGAACGTACTTGCACACCGTTCCTATACTGGCTAATATTTCTCTCACTGCGAGATGCGGATATGCTGTAGAGTTCTTTAGTTTGTAAAACTAGACTAAAACTGAAAAAAGCTCTGTTAAGTTTTAATTTGAAGGTAACCTATCAAACTTTATGTACAGATGTAGATAGTCAACTGTGTTACAAGATTTGCTATTTTATCAGTGTACTTAACTACCAGGCATTACCCGCGTTAAAATTACTAATAAAAAATGGTGAGTGATCTCACACGATAGTTAAACAGGATGAAACTGCACAAGGTAGAACTCTCCAAGACTGCTTACAGCAGGAGACGCAACCAATATGCTTTTATGTAGATAACAGACCCTGTATTTCCTGTGGCTGGTGTCACCACAGAATCCCTGCTGCAAACTTGAACAATGAAGACTCCCTGTGTCAGAATGAACTTTTTCTTGACAACTGAATTGACCAAACTTCTGTCGTGCAGGTCGGGCAGTGGAGTGGCCCCCACGCGGCGCGGATCCGACCATCTATCTCTCGAACCCGTCTCTGAAGATCCAGCACCAGCCGCAGGTAGCTGCTGGACCAGGCTGTCAGCCGCCAGTGCCGCCCAGGCCCAGCGTGCATGTGCTTAACAAGGTGCTTCACTAACTCTGGTCTTCTTTAGTTGCTCTCTGGCCTTCAGTTTGGACGACAGCTATTTCATGCAAACGTTAAGCAGCTTTGGTTCTGGTGGAGGATGGCACTCATTAATCCTAAATCTTGTAGTTTTTTTCAATTTATTTTTTAGTCTCAGTTGCGTTAACATCTAGTTATCAGCTTATTAATTCAGAACGTTTTATGCTTATGTATATTTTCTTTAAAATAGCGTCGCTGAGAGTTCTTTTTTGGCTATGCATTTTTAACACTTTCAACAAAGTCAGTCCTTCTAACAGAACAAAAGTACTTTATTCTTAAAAACATTCTAAGAACATGATTCGAGTTAAAGAAACAGCCTCAACCAGTCGCACGAAGACTACATAATCCATGAACGCTGATTTTTAGCCTGTTAACAAATGACACTCAAAAATGAGAATTGCCTGCTCATTTAGTATTCAACCCATGTCGCACTTCCGGACAGCCCATTTCATGACTGGCGATTGCGAGTATTGTAAGTTTCGTCACTTGTTTAATCGCTCGCACCTAATTTTCACGCGGTTCTGAACAGCAATGGCACGCTCGCAATGCAATCGTGTGGCTTTTGTTGCAGAATAAAGCACGTTTGCGCAGCTTGTTTTGGCACTAAAGTATATTGGAGAAATTTAAGTTTGATGCGCTTCTTGTAGTTCCTTCCACAACCGATCACAATGTTTTTTATGCTTCTCAGCGTTCGTAGAAACTAAACTTTTGATCTTAAAGCTTCTTAGCCTCAGACTTTGACTCTTCATTCGACAATAAAAATCCATCTTCGTCTATTCGCAAAAATTCATGTTGATAACTACATTTATTCAAAATAGAGGCAAGCCATCAATGTGTTTGCCCTTCGCGTTAGAGCGAATTTTGTTAAAGCCAACTCTGTCGAAATGAGTGCTCTAAATCGTCATTGATACACATTTAGTACTCCGTCCATTCTTTCTAAGTATCAAATAGTTGTGAAAAACTCAATCAAAAAAGCTCAAAATTTCATGCTGATTCGTACGCTAGTTAGAATTCTACTGCACATAAAAAACGTAAGACGACGTAAAAACAATACTTTGACATTTAAAAATTTAATTAGAGACCTAACTGTACAAACGAAGATTGCTTCTTACCCCTGACGTGCACAGACCTCAGAGTACGGTCGGAATTACTCTAGTTAGATTTAGCATTAGATGCAAATACTGGAATTCATTTCGTAACACTAACTTAACTCAAACCTTGATTCGTCACTTGGGGTTACCTCTTGTATTTCCAGGGCATTTCCCCTGATGTTCATTATGCATTTAAGTTTTCTAAATAATTTTTACATTAATTATATGTACAGGGTGTCCCACTAAAAAATCGAACGCTTTATTCAAAAGTATATAATATGCTAACTAGTTAACCGATTTTAATGTTCTTTTTAGTTCGATGCAAAAACTTGTTCTCGACTGCAAAAGGGTAATAAGAATGTCAAATTTCAAGAACTAAAATATTAAATAAAAATAAATAGGCCATAAGATACTATTTGACTTTTCAGGCATTCGCGTCGAGACATTTCTGACATCTATCTCTCGTCTTCCTCATCACCCGTCTTATCATACGTGAATTGTTCTAAAGCACGTCAAATTCAGCAGTAAAACAGTGTTTTAATTCGTCTAGTTTTTAGTGGGGATGTGTAAGCGTTTTATTTTACATGGACTAATAAAAAAAGTCGCAGGGTCTAAAGTCCGGTGACCGAGGTGGCCAACCTGGCTCAAATCCCACTGCCATTATTCTCCCTGGTCAGAGTGTTTGCAAATACCTCACTGCCATTATTTTCCCTGGTCAGACGGTTTGCAAATATCCCACTGCTATTTTTCTCCCTGGTCAGAGCGTTTGCAAATACCCCACTGCCATTATTCTCCCAGGTCAGACGGTTTGCAAATATCCCACTGCAATAATATTCTTCTTGGAAAGACGGTCTGCAAATTTTTAACAACAATACTTTGTTGACAAGTTGTGGTGAAATCGGTATTATTTGCAAACTGTCTTTCCAGGGAGAATAACGGCAATGAGATTTGAGCCAGATTGGCCACTTTGGTCACTGGACTTGACACTCGGTGATTTTCTTAAAGGTTCATGTTAAATCAAACGTTTACTCATCCCTACCACACACTTTAGACGAGTTAAGACACCGCATTACTACTGAATTTGACGCGCTAAAGAACAATCCACGTATGGCAAGGCGGGCGATGGGGAAGGTGAGAGACAAATGTCAGAAACATCTCGACGCGGACGGTAGGCAGGTCAGAGTACCTTATGATTCATTTTATGATTATTAAATTTTTTTCTTGAAATTTACCATTTCTTATAACCCTTCTGCAGTTGAAAGCAAATTTTTTCATCCAAATAAAAAGAGAACATTAAAATCAATGAATAAGTTAGTATATTATATACTTTTAAAGAGAGGGTTGAGATTTTCGTGGGACACGCTGTCTGTTAACGATGGGGAGCATCACACGTTTTCTAAGAGCTGACCTAAATTCTATATAATTTTTAGATATAGTTATTTTTGGACTGTATCTGGTTAGTAGGTGTAGTAGCTTAACTGAAGAACCTCGTGGTAGAATCGCATTTCACTTTAGAGTCAATAATACCACGCATGGTTATAAGAGCGCGTTAAATTTAAAGAAATAACTCACGTCTATACATATAAAATAAAATTTTACTCACAGATTTAGAGGCGCTGAATAAATTTTACGGAAAGTTTCAGTGTCCGTATAGAAAAAATAACTTCCCATGACTAGTTGGCGTCGAGACATCGAGTGAGCACATAGGCAACTGAAGGCAGAGGGGCTGTAGCTGCGTAACCTTAGGAATTTTACTTTCAATTTTTTGGGTTTTGATTTCACGGCTTGAGTTCATGCCGACTTCGAAAGCAGGCTAGACGTTGTTTTGAAAATTATGAATTTGTCTGATAATATTAATGACGACTGATTTTGGCTCGCAATTTATGTTAGTTCCGTTCACTTAATTAACAGAAAAGGTTTAAGTTAAAGGAAGCACAATTTAGGATAATTCTATTTAAAATTATCGCTCTAAATTTCTTTCAAGCTGGTTGCGAGAAACTGAAATTCTTTGAAATTTACGAAGCGTTGTAAAAGATAGTGATCATAAAGGAAATGAAGTGATAGTTCCGTAAAAAATAAAATACGTTTCTTCTACATCAATGTTTATGGAGTCAACATGAATTGCACTTTTTTCGCATATAGTATCTGCGCTCATTCATTCCGAACGGAAGATACCTTGTTTTGATCACTTGAGCCTTTTTGAGCAAATAAAAGAAGATGGATTGACCAGCTAGGTCCGTCGACATCACTCTCGCTAAAACGAACAAGCGTAGCGTCGCCGCGGACATTCTACCTCAGAGAGTTTATTGTACCAGCTTGCGGTGCAAAATATTGTCTCGCACAATTTTTGCCACGAAAACCAGTTGATGTTAATTCTCTAGACAAATTTATATTAATTCTCGCATTTATGCAGGAGTTGCCATGAAATTTCTCTTGATAATCTTTTGTCTAAAATGAAGTATCTTAAGTAAAAAAATATTTTATTACTGAGTCAAATATTGAACTCTGGATACAAATAACTCAGTATTTTATCATAACGCGTTTAGGCAGTTCCCAGTTTCCTCAAAGATTTTTCCAACATGTTCATTACATCACCTATATAGAAGCGCCTTAATGATACCGAATCATATTCCTCAGCTAAATTCTCCGTTTGAGGAATGAATGCCATGATTAGGAATAACACAGAGTTTAATACCGTCGGGCACAATCCTATGATTAAATTTTTTATGGACGACGATGCTGTGGTCAGGTAGTCTGATTGAAGAATCTCACTCTTCGCACGAGCTCCTGCCACCAAACTCAACATTTTTTTGCTTGTAAAATGAAAGCTTTTTCTCGCACAAAATCATCCATTTCTGACCACGAATATTCTGATGAGGCCAAATAATTACGACCAGCACTTTTTGGAAGACTTTGAAAAGATGATCCGCTGAGCTAAACTCAATGCCCAATTATTTTGATGGTATTTGTGTATTAAAAATACAAGTTCAGGTACGACAGAAAGTTTACCGAATAATTCTCGTATAAATTCTGCTTGTTTTCATATGATTCTCAAGAATCCTAATCGATACAAGTTTATTAGTGGAAATCCACAAGAAACTTGTAACGATTCACGCCTATATCTTCTAGCTAGAAACGAATCAGAGCCTGAGGGAAAAAATATAACAAGATCAAACGAGCTGCAACTACGAAGTTGAAAATTTTCCGCTATATTTGTCGACTAAGAGTTGTCAAATAATTCATAGTTTTGCATGGACTCTTATCTTCTTTTTTGAAGAGGTCGTTTTATACGGGGAAACTGTACATATTATGATATATGGATTTTATGGATTTTAATTGCATCACATGAAGAATTTATAAGGATGCCGATTTCGAGTATGTATCATGATTTTTGCGACCTTTTCTGCACTTTGATACGAAATTCAAATTTAATTTTAAAATATGGAGTTCCTTTGCAACATTTACGAATGAAATAATTTCGCGTTAGCGTGAGTATAAGCATAAATTTCAATTTATCGAAACGTTTGTCTTGAAATGGTTGTAATTTATTCTAAACATAGCTTAATTTATACTAAATAGCATGAGTCTACTCCTGAGATTTTGGGTTTGTATGGAAAGAAAAGTTCACTAATTGAGGAGTCGCTTTGCCGGCGGCGACCAGCAGAGGAAGATCCAAGTTGGACTAGAAAATGGACGACTGTTGCGAGAAACTTGATAATGTAAACTCTTCACAGCTGAAATGCTATGTTTGCACTTTGGCCACGTTAAACAGTCAATAAAAAATGAAATAAACATTGATGTCTAACAGAGAGCGCTTACGCTTGCTGTCATGGTATGGTTGAGCCTCTGTTAAGTCTACTAATATTTTGTCGCGTTGACAGCGAGTTGTATTTATTTTTTACGCAGTAAATGCTGCGTTCCTTATCAAAGCATGAATGAGTCCGAAGCATGATTTAAGAACTTGCTGTGGTTCGTCTCACGGCTATGCAATAGCTTGCTCTTTTGCATCGTGAACTCTATTGAAGACATTCAGTGAAATCTTTGAATGAGTTTTGCATGTTCATAACTTATTTTTAAAGAATTATCGCATAGAATCCCTACACGACATTCATGTCGGTTACATTTTGTGTTTTTGATTCATTACTAAATTTGAGAATTACATTCTCTTGCTCGTATGATTTTTATCTTAAACACTTCAAAACGCTTCATTGTGACAATCGCCATGATCAACTCAACGCCGCAAAAGTTCATGATTTTTTTAACGGTACTGCCATTTCGGAGAGAATGCAGTGACATGACGCACAGGTTTCCTGCAGGCTCATTCTTCTGCTCCAAATCTGGCTATCACCTCAGAATCTGAGTTACCCAAACCACCTCCAAGGTTGCCGAGTGGCACTGATCCTCCTACAGGTGTTCCACCGGTTCCTCCTCTACCAGCCATGGCATCCGAATCCTCTGTGACGTCGAGTTCATCTCAGGTGAGGTTCGTTACTACCTCAAAAACTTTCCAATCTCAACGACCTGGTCAGCAGATCGTCGAAGAACACCGCGAAGAACAGCATTACACCTCTGCAGGAAGTCCTAGCATGCAAAGACGTAACATACCCGTTCAATTCAATGCTAATTCTCAACAAACTGCAATGCAGCAGAATGTGAAGCAGCAGCAACACTTTATTCAACCACAATTTCAAAGTCCGCAACCTTTTCAGCAACAATCTACCTCGAATGTCAACCAGCAAAGTCACCGCGAGTTCAATGTGCCGGTGCAAGTTCTTAACACTCCTACTCCTCCTCCATCAACTAACAATCCCATGACGCAAACGTTTGGTCAAAGTAATGTACCGCATGGTCCTGTACACGGCATGCCATTCGGCAGCCCTCGACAACCTAGCATGCAACAGCCCATCAATGCTCCTACTTCGACTATCCCTCATCCTCAGTACGCCCCTCCGGATCAGAATGCTTTCAATCCAAGTCAACCTTCTGCTCCCGTTGCTCAATTTGATGGAAACCAAGCAACGGCCAGCCAAGGCCAACCTACTAGAACAGGTGCTCTTGGAACGCAGTTCCAGGGAGTGGTTCCAGGCCACGCAACAGAATGGCCTCCTCAGGTGACTTGCGGTCTGCCACAAAGTCTTCTTAACGCTCTTTCTAACCGATCGCTGCTCATTGAGTCAAATTCGAGAGGCTTTCGACGAAAAAATATCAAGTTATTTTAACCAATTTTGCTACTTCACAATTTGATTTAGCTTCTTCTGCTTTGGTTGCAGCTCAAGCTGTGATATGCATTCGTTTTATTTTTGTTCACAATGAGCATCTTTCCATGAGCTTGAGTTGAGAGCAAGTAGACTATCCGGGACGGGCTGCTCACTTCTTCAGCTTGCTTCAGGTTTAAATTATCTCACTCTATCGTTTAAATTACATTACGATTTTCACTCTAGTTTTATATAAACGTATTTTCTGATCGTGCATGCTTTATAACTTGCTGAGATTATTTGCTTTTACCCCTTGATTAAACAATTTCCTGTGCTTGAGCACGATTCGATGCGATGACCTAATTGCAAGAGAATTGAGATGTCATTACTGTTATAAAACTTACTCGGTATCTTATATCATTTCTTTTAGCTCTGAGTTCTCAGTGCTGATTGTAGCATTCTACCAACAGCCGCAGCAGCCTGACGAAGAAGCTAATCAGACGACCACGTATCCTTCCAATTTCAAACTGCGCAGCGAGATGCCAATTCAGCAGGAGCGGGCAAGGGTGAGTTAACTAGGATCATTTTTTAGTTCGTACAGAAAGTTAATTACTTTCTTCAAGGTACGCACTACACGCTGGTACGGACAAAAAATAGGTGAAATGGAGTATTTAGAGTCATTTAGCATCGTGGCGTGTAGCTGATTTGGATACTTCCGTTGTCTAAAAACTACTTCAAGCTTACCTTTCAAAAGCGTCAATGAAAAAGATTTATGTGACTTAAATAATAAATTAGCCATCTCTGTACTGTAAGTATATTTCTAGGAAGTTGTTTTCGGGAGTAACAGATGGTAGCTACCAAAGTGAATCGAACATTTATTGAAGTTCCTATGCAACAAAATCATCCAATTAATCAAAATAACCGCCCATTCGCTCAATAAGAACTTTTAAATGATCAGAAGATCAATTTTGCTTTAAAATGAACGCATAAAAGGCTGAAATACTGAAGGCTAAAATAGTGCAGAGAATTTGACAATGCCTATAATTGATAAACGAATGTTTTTGAATAAAACTACCTGGGGAATACTCCAGCACAACAATTTCAAAATATTAATTTCATCGTCGATTGCATGCCATTAACGAAATAAACGTTTTTGTTGTAGAAAAGGCTATTTGGAGTAATTTTGATTTGACTTGTGTTTGACACGCATGCATTGCAGGTCGTCACCTCACAGCCCGCCTTCAAGATGACGAAGCCGATGAAAATGCGCGGCGACAGCAAGTGGCCGCCTGCGTCTGCCAGTCTGGATGAGCCTCAGGAACAAGAGGTGGGGTCGAAACCCCAGTGACTCGCACCCAGGGTCGATGGGATGTTCCTAGGGTCAAGGAGGTGTTCCCATAGTCGAAGGGGTGTTCCCAAGACACTCATACTTAGTAGAGGAGGTGTACACAGAGTAGAGGGGTGTACCCGTGGGCTGAAGGGTGTCTCAAGGGTCGAAAAGGTGTTCCTAGAATTAAGAGGTGTCAATATCAGGTGAACGTGTTAGGTTAGGGCCGGAAGGGCGTGCTCATACGTATAGAAGGGTTGTATTCAGAGTAGAAGGGTGTACTCAGGGATGAAGGGGTGTCTCAAGGGTCGAAGAGGTGTCCTCAGAATCGACATGTTGTATCTAGGACCGAAGAGGCGTTCATCTACGTAGCAGAGGGGTGTACTCAAGTAAACGAGATGTGTCTTGGGCTCACGGGCTGTCATGTGGGAAGGAGTGGTAGTATTTCAATGCTTAATTTTTTCTTAGAAATATTTTAGATATTATCACAACTAAAAATGTTCACAAAGTTGAGGGGCGAATTTGTGGATCAAAGAGGGGTAATCTTTGAGGTAAAAATACTATACTTACGGCTGAAAAGGTTTCGTACAGAGTTGAGTGGTTTAGAAATAGAGCTGACTGATTGAATTAAGGATAAGGATGCGGTTCTCTCACTTGAGGAATTGAATTTAGGAGTTGACTGAGACCAGTGTTTTGCGTATTACAGAGTGACCATTCTGGCTAAATTCATTCTCTTCATGTCTGATGCACAGTCCATCAGATCCTGATTAGCTGTGAAGGATGTGCTCTGGTCCATCGAATGCAGTTGTAATTGAAGGAATTTCACAGTTTCCATTTTGGTCTGTGAGACCATAAGTAGGCCATAAGTATTTCGACCTTTGCTTTTGATTCTTCTTCTTCTTGTTTTCATCAGTTCAGTTGATGTCCGTAAAGCTTTGATTAATTTCTTTTAATTTGATTTGAACATCTCCCTGCAGCAAACACCACTTGAGTCGTAAGATATATACAAGCTCATGGAGCAATGCAGGGGTCACTGATGTTAGCCTACCTTCAAGAGAGTTTCATGGTAAAACCATGCGTTCTCTAAGAGGTGGTCTTCATTGTGTGCAGCAGGTGAGGGAGTTCATCAAGCCCAAGAAACAGTGCAAGGATTACTCTGGTTTCTTCGCCCAGCATCAGCTGCCCCCCAGCTACACCGGCTACAGAGCGCCTCCTGGCACCCAGCATGTCGGCTACGAAGAGGCTGAAGACGCCACTGACATGTAAATTCGCTGCGTCATCAAAACGACCTGCAAGTGCCTTCAAGGAATCAACATCGATGTTCAGAAATTGTGGACGTATATAGTGCGATCTAGAACATAACATCTTATAATGTAAGCTAAAACGAAATTACTTTTTTACAACATCATAGATACCATTATGTCGCATTAGGCATCTATTGCGAGAGTTTAAAATGTCGAATGAGGTAGATGGGAATTATTCCAACATCGCTCTCAAATTCTCAAGTCTACTGTTCGAACGAGACATCGATATTTAGAGTACTTTTGAAATGAATACACACTTCGTGCATAAAATTGACAAGGAGCGTTTTTCTTGCCTCGAAACTTGATGCAAACCTTTGAAAGGATGAATTTTCAGGAGAAAAACAATAAGCACTCGCTGATAGAGTAGTGGCATTCATCTCACTAAAATATAAAATAATACTGCAGAAAAAACTCGCAATGAAACTATTGTCTGCTTATAAGGATCATTTTTACTGGATCAAAGCCACCAGACTTCGGGGCATGAAATAATTGACAATGATCATCTTAACTATCAATCGTGGCTGTCAGACCCTAGAGGAACGCGTGACCGCGGCATGGAAGCCCTGCTGTTTGAACTGATACTTTACGGGCTGGCGTGAAGCCGAAACTTAAATTTAGTGTTAGCATCGCCTCAAGATCAGACAATCTTGATTTCTATAGAAAATGAATTATCGTTCAGTAGACAGGATATCAAAATGCCTAAATATTTATGATATATTTATCTAAATACAATACTAGTTAAAAACTGCCGAATTTGTTGATCAATATTGGTTCCAGTGACCCTATTTATAATGCATATGTAAACTTGTTCATAATCTAATAAAAGGGACTAATGTTCAATTTGAAAAAATCATCCATTTAGGTATAAATAGATTTGTGGCGGAACAATTTAGACAATTTATGAATTTATGACAGCTACTTCACTGCCAGCAACACATTACTCATGGAATTTATTACCTGAATTCATTTATGTCTTGTTTGCTGGCTTGAATTATTATTTCTTTTTCCATCGTACGGTTTAATTGGTTTTGATTAAATTCGTAACCTTCAGACTTAATAGCTTTCGCTTCTTCTCCATTTGCTCTGAGTGTGAATGGAGCTTTTTACGAGAAAAATGAACTGTACTTCTTTCTTATTCTGGAATCGCCTTTGTTTTAAATAACGAGTGTGTCGCTAATATAAGATTTGTAAACATAAAAGCCAGTGAATTTTCGCGCTTCTCTAGCATTTTATTTTAGATTTAATCATGGAAAACTTATTTTATTCACCAGGTGTACCCACGGCCTGAGGTATGCATAGCTAGTGCACACCGCACTACTACAGCTAGAGATGCCAGCCTAGTTGTACTAATGCGGACCGCCTAGTTCTAGTACTTGTGTGAACCACCTCTTTTATTGACCGTTATGATCAAAGACAACATTGTCACAACCTTCTTCAATAATCAGCGCACTGTTTTTGAGTGTTGTTCAACTTAGAAATTCGAGCGCGTACAACAAACTCAATTTGTCCGTAATTGCTGCTGAACTTTAACGTAGCACCAAGTCAAGGAATTTTTGGACATCAGTAATAACTGCAAATTTTATTTGAATTATTATCTAGAAAAGGAGAAACCAAAGTACGATGCAGGAAATGAGGTTTTCGGTAGCAACCTTGTTTTCTCTGTCGTACGTAATTGACATCCCTTCAATCTGCAGCCCTTACCTTAACTTAACTGAGTTATTGTCTTTGCTAAGGTATGTGAATTTTGCTTTTGTTCTGTACAGTGCAATGTTTCAGGTTTAATACGATGTGACGATGTGGTTCAGTAATGCCTAGTGAACTGCGCTACTTATTCTATTGAGAACACAAGTATGTTACTAGCTATAGTGTATTGCTACGAGTTGTCGTTGTTGTTGTGATAAAGATGAATGTTTTAAAAACTTCGCTTTTAATGAAATGGTTGCGTTAAGATACTCAATAAACGATAAAAATTTCACCTCTGGTTTTTCAGTCCGTTTTCCTACACAAACAACGAATCATGCCATGTTCAATTTGAATTGAATCTTGAAACCGAATTAGTTGATATATTCGATTGATGTCGAGTCAGAGTAGAGGGACATGAGATGTCTACATCGCGCATGTAAATTTTAAGTTTTACACTAAATTCATTTTGAAGAAAATGTGGTTAGAATCAAGAACCCCTGAGGTTTTACGGCCATTAAATATAAATTCGTCCTGAAAGTACATGCTAATGTATGTGGTGGTTAAAATTGAAATCAATCGAAAATGAACCTAAGGTTCAAAATCCTGCTTTCTTTTTGTGTATTTTAATCAAAAAAGCTTCCTAATGAGCCTTCTCACAAAACATACGAAAAATTTGCAGAAAAACTATATTCGGATTGAATAACTTGCATAAAGTCTCAACATTATTGGCAACAAAGTTATTGTTGCTGCATGTAGGATGACATACATTGCAAGAAATGTATATGAGCAGCAAGGTTTGAAAAAAAGAATATTCTCGAACACATCGCAATTTTATTTACTGTATATTCGACTCGAACTTACCCTCCTTAGACTCGACGCATTCTATAAAAGTAAGAAATTAGTTCACACTACGACCACAGTCCTCAGGCGAAATGAAGTCAGCGAAATTTCACAAATACAGAAACAATCTATGCTAGACCAACCCGAACCTACGCTTTATTATTCACATCTCCTATTGTATAAAAAATCGATGCACCTACAGGTTATCGAGCCTTGAAACACAGGGTAGTTTCAATTAAAAGGTATATTCTGGGAAATTTAAAAAGCCCTTTATTTTTTTCCTCAATATTTTCCTCCATTTATTCATTTTTATGTGTGCCTGTCCGCATTAACGAGTAATCATTCACCATTCTCACTTTAGAAACACTTCGCAGAAGTTAGTAATCCTGAATGACAAAAAATATTTCATTTCACAGCTTAAGTTCAAAAAAGTCAGTAGCTCTTCTTCTATGTACACTTCTCGTAAATTAAGTCAAATTTTCCACGAATAGAAATTATGGAATGCTTAGCATGTATTTCAATTGTAAACTAACGTCCTCCCGCCAGAAAATCCTTGTTGTGTCCCTTTTGTCCGCTGCCGTTACGACTATGCCAGGAAAAAGCGCCGCAACGCCGTGACGGCGGTAGGAGACTTCAACGCAGCTTAAGTAGTGATCCAGAGTGTAGACTGGGACACTCGTTTCGGAGTGGATGGTACGTTGTATGTTAGTTTAGCAGCTGTGTACGTTATCTAATTACAAGTTAACGAATTGAATAGCGTACCTGAGTGAATATATCTTTATTTCATCATAAACCTGAGTGAATAAGTGTTTTAACACTTTGATTACGATTCTCCACGCAGGTAAAATTAAATGGCGACAAACATCTCTACTGTGAATTTAAAAATGAAGGATTTTGTTTCCACAAATTGTGTTACGCTATTAATTTTCTTTCTATTCAGAACTAGTTTATTCGATTGATGAACACAAAATTTGCGAAAACTCGAAAATTTGTATTTATACATGATTGTGCTCTTGTTACATTAGGTTAGGTTAGATCGCGTGTACCATATATCGCCCACTCTGGATGCAAAGTGTTAATGCACAGATTAGTGGGCTATGCAGACTTAAAACACCGTTTAATAATGGCGATTTGCAGTGTTCTACTTTTGGTCGAGCACAATTTTAATACAAACGAACACAATTTGAGTGAAGAAAATGAGAGTAAATGTCGAGGGTGGCGAGGAAGCTCTTCAGTCTAGCGAGAAACGTTACGGGACTTCTACATAGACGCCAGGTGGCTGAGCAAGAGTCAGGTGGCTGAGCAAGAGCCAGCTGGCTGTGCGGAGACCAGCGCTACTCCTGTGACTGAGAGCTACACGCTTGACTTGTCAGCCTGAGTTCAAATAAAGAAGAAAGTCATATTTTCGTCGAATGAATCTAAATGATATTACAAATGAATCTAAATAGCATTCCAACAGTTAGGTCAACAGTACTTTCAAAACTAAGCTCTGTGCAGTTCATACGTTCTTGCATACCATGTTACTAACACACTGCTTTGTTACCCATAAAAATCAATAGATGTTCGGTAGTTATATATGCATTTCACTTAGCATGCATAATTCTGCACTTACTTTTTGAGCCTCCTGGAACTTCGGAGGAAAGCCTCTTGTTCAACAAGTAGCGAAAGGACTTTGTTCGATGTAGATATCGTTTTCTTAGCAGTCGGTTAACAACCACATTCGATGTTCAGTGACCGGAGAGACATCGAGATGTGAGGGTGTGCGCCAGATGCTCTGCTCTGTGCGTCACACGCAAACTTGGTGACTACCCCGAAAGGAGGTCGATTTCTATCACGAGTGTGAATAATTAAGCGATTTCATCAGTCAAGTCGTTTCCTGCGCTGAAAAGAAAGTTGCGCAGTTGGATTTGGTGAATCAACATCTTTCAATAGAATTAGGTTGTGCATACCAATACTTTGGAGTCAAAAATGTGTGCCAGCTGTAATTAGAAAAATATTGCTAATGTTGTTTATTTAAAAAAAAATTATTATTTTCATGGTACAACACTGTTCGTAAATGAACATGTATTAGGAAGAATTATTTTCGGTGACTCTTACTCAATGTAATTCTGAGCCCCAAATAACGACGTGAAAGGAAAGTAAAAAATAATATTTCAATAACTGATGGAAATTTTCCAGCTACACTGGCAAATTCAAATTTTATTTCAAGCTATATTAAAAGACCATCATATCCGTTAAGTCATACCTCTTTAAAAGGAAATTTTCTAAATGATATTCAAAACCTGTTAGAAAATTGACGTAATAGCCAAATTACTTTAATAAAACACTTACTTTGAATTTTTTTAAAATCGACCATGCAGTAGAAATGGTCCGCTTTGTACTTGCTCTCTTAATGTGACACGCTGAAGAATGAGGAAATGAAGCTTTTCTTTGTTTCACACGTTCTTATGTAGTGTGCTGACTAAAGAATTATGTACAGTTATTGCATTTGTTAATTTCTCATCAAAATTATACGCCATGTTCAAAGCTCGACTTAGGCAGGAGGAATATCGTCATATTTGTTATAGCATGCAAACGTGAGTTCTTACGTTAGTAGAGCAAAGCATAGAGTTTGTGCATGTGATTTCATGTCCAGTTAAAATCACCCCACAATTTTTTTCGAGATTTTGGTCATTTTGCACAGCGATACAAATTGAACTAACTCTCATTAAGATCTTATAAATTCAAACTCGACGTGATAAAGTTAGGTGCTTCACAAGAAATTAAGTTTCAGCACGTGCATTATGTTGTCGATAGCATGGCAGATAGATTTAATCAATTAACGAGTGATGAGCCCTCTTACATGTTTCCGATTGTAATCATAGGGTTTTGGAATACTGGTTGCGTTTATATATAATCAAAATCCTTCTGCCTTTTGCGTCAGATCTGCAGACTTTTGAAATGTCCTTATTTCAATTTCAAGACGTGGTAAAATTTTAATTTCACTCCCATGAAATTAAAATAGTTACTTTAGGTTACTTATAAATAAATTGCTTATTTTTCCTGTAGCCTTCTGTAGCAATAACCAGTTGTACAGGTCCCGCTTCGGTGCTGTTCTTTTTACGAGTTGTGGGGTGAAATTTACACGTGAATTTTTTTATTCGTTATCAAAGGTAGAATTATAATATCTATACATTTTATTACGTTTGAAGCTACGTACCTACCTAACTACGTACGTCACACTTGTAGTGATTAGAAATATAAAACTTGGTGTTATGAATTCAGTAATCTTCTATAGTAGTGATACCGTTGTTCATTCGTGAGTTATGGTTTCCGTTTCTGTACATTCAAAATAAATTCGAGTTCACGTCCGTATTCAGGAAACGGCTATAGACTACATCAGCAATAGTTTTGCCATAAGTAAAAGCTTACGAAATAAATAGTTTTTGAAATTAGTGGAATCTATATATCTGACTCGGTTGAAACGATATAAAATGGACTGGAGCAACACAAGAAGAGCAGCAAATCGAGAAAGACAAATATGTAAACGGGAGCATTTAAGAGCTGAAGAAAGACAGTATTCTAAATCAAAACAGAGAATGACTGCAACAAAGAAGAAGAAACATGACAGTAATAGAGAAAAAGAATGTTTTTACAGCCAGACAGAGATGGAGGAAAAAGAAGCAATGTGAGTGAATAAGAAAACGCATACCTTGCGAATGCCAGTAATCGCTGCCTTGCTAGAGATACTGAAAACTGTGGCATTTCCACGGGTCCATGATTCGGCTGCACGAGAACGCCACATCAGCAACAATTTTTTTCATCAAATGAATGGCGCCAAAAGAAAAGCTTTCTAAATAATTCGAATTCAAATTATCTAAACCTATATTAATCCAATCAAAATTTATCCGAGAGTTCTTTAAATTCCAAGAGACGTTCTTGCGAGTTTATAAAAGTGTGATGTTACTACGGGCCTCGCTCGTTCAGTATAGATTCTCAAACGCCATTTGAAGAGCCGACAGCAAAACACAGTCATCCTTCTCCACTTGAGGAGCTTTGAATAGATCTCTCTCGCTGGGGCTGCTAATGTGGTGCTCGGCGTAAACCTGACGCGTCATTCAAAGAGAAAACGCGCGGATCTTACAGTAGTAATTCGGAACCTTATTCGGTGGTTCAGAAAAGCGATCAACATACTCTGAAGTTGCCAACACTCGACAGTTTGGTTGTTCCAACTGAGAAAATTATAACTGGGAACTCCAGTAAAAGGGCATATTTCTGAAAGCTTAATGTGAATATTAGATTATAAACAGAAGTTAGCGTGAAGTTCTCCTAGCTTTTTCACTTCGGGACAATCCATTGAACTAAAAGAGTCCAACCAATTTTAAATAAGCGTCTGAAAACTCGACAAATCTGCATATTGCGTTGTTCATATGGGATATACACGGCGTGGATATCCGAGGTCTGACGGTTTTCACTGCTGAGGGAGGGTCACACCGCATTTAGGTCATCCGTGGGAACCGGGAGTGCGGCGGTCGCTGGCGCTTTTGCTCCCTCTATGAGAAAATCTTGAGAAAGAATATCTAAGGTTCCTTTAATTTAGTTGAGCGTATGTGTTGTTTGTTAAGAGTGGCAGTTGTAAAATCTAGTTCAATATTTAGTCAACGTAAAGTGTAGAAGGTCGCCAAACAGTGTTAACCCCATACGATTTATCATAATGCATGTATTAAGCATCATACGATCATATATCTTATTAAATATCGTGAAGCCACTAACAGTTGAATGCAGTGATGCCATTTGTTATAAATGAAGGAAAAAAGTACGATACATAATAAAGGTTTGATGAACGATTAAACTGTGTTTCTGCACCCAGTAAACAAGCCTTCTAATGCAGCAGCTCTGTTGTTGTTTTAATCGAGTTCTCGGAGTGAGCTGCAGATATCGATTTGAGTAGAAGTAATACTCGAAAAAATTACAGGGCGACACAGGAAATTGGAGGAGGTTGCTGTCGTTGCTCGGCACGTGACTGTAATGATTACGTTGTTCCATCAAAAATATTAAGGATATTCTTTGGAAAATAAAATGGATGAAGCGAAATTGATACACAGGTTAAAAATAAAGAAGTACTGAGTACTCTTTTTAGAAATTCTACATAGAAACAGCATTCAAGAAGGTTGTGTTCATCCAAGTGAGTTTTATTCCGTGATTGAACGAGAGTGAAGCTCTTGACTGAATTTTGGCTGGACATCATTAAGCTGATTTACATAGATTTCATCTACAGTATTTCACCAAGCCATTCAGCATCAGCTGTGGTGCCGTAATACTTTCTTCTCTTGACTTGTTCGCTTTCCCTGACCGACATTCTGTTTTGAAAATTGCTGAGTCGTAGAGCCGTGCCCTGTGGCCCTCTGACCGTGCGTGCAGCCTCATGGCGCCGCTCCGGCTTGAAGGCGCACTCTAAGTAATCAAAGTAATCGTGTTGCTGGAAATGGAAACCTCTGATCAATTAAATTTTTACCCTCTTATTAAATAAATCTGCTAGATTCCACTTCAAAGTGAAGGAATTAGGCTCTTTGCTGCAGGAAATGAACTGAACTAGAAAACGCGTCAGTTTTAATGAAGAAAATTAAGAGAAACGCTATGCGTAATTTTCTGCTCGGATGATTTCATTCTTACACGCTTTGTTCTTTTGAAGGCAAAAGAATTTTGATAGAGCTCTAAAACGGGTTTCTTATCAAGAGGAGTCTGCTAATAAGACGGTAATAGTTTTCCCAATCAAAATGCAGTCTCGTTGGTCTCATTGAATTTCGCTTTTCCCTTCGGTGTGTCCGCTTTGCAGCTGAGAACTTAGAAATTATAGCTCGACGTTAAGTAGAAATTTCAGTTCATTTAATCAAGGTTAACACTTTTCAGCGTGTAACCCAGTGTGTACGCGAGTAAGGTCAAATTTGATACCCAGCCGTTGAAAAGTTTAATTAAACGCTGCATTTTGCTGCATTTCAATGATCTGAACTTATTCGAACGCTTATTTCTTTGCATTTAAAACTCTTGAGTTTCTAACTGTTTATAACGCATATGAAGTTTCAAAATTGTAAAAACGATCGTTTAGAAAGAATGGCTGTCCAAGTGCTTAATTTCGTGGGGTAAATTCAGCCTTCTTAAGGAATTTGAGGCATTTGCTGGCGATGATTGTGCTTGGACTTGCTTGGTAGAAAAGAAATTCCTTAATCGGATTAATCATAATATGAGTGTTTGATCTTGTACAGCTAGTATACAAGCAAGGAGCCTTTATAAATAAATCCCGTTTTTATTACCATTTTTTTCAACCCAACAGATTTTAGACAATATTTCGTTGTTATGTAACAGGTTTTTAAGTTGGTGAACGGTACCTCGTTTAGGAACCTAACATTAGGAGAGAGCGGCAAGATGCTCTTTCACACCCCAACCAGGGGACGGCAAGTTGACTGCTAGTTGCACTGAGCGCGTCAGTTACAGTTCATTGCAGATTGTTTCAGTCAGCGGCAGGTTGTTCCAGTCAGTGGCAGGTTGTTCCAGTCAGTGGCAGGTTGCTTCAGTCAGCGGCAGGTTGCTTCAGTCAGCGGCAGGTTGCTTCAGTCAGCGGCAGNGTTGTTCCAGTCAGCGGCAGGTTGTTCCCGTCAGCGGCAGGTTGTTCCAGTTAGCGGCAGGTGGTTCCAGTCAGCGGCAAGTGGTTCCAGTTTGTGACAGGTGGTTCCAGTAAGCGGCAGGTAGTTACAGCCTGTGGCAGATGGTTTCAGTTAGTGGCAGAGAAAATCACTGTTCATTGCAAGGGAAGAAGGTGTATGGGTACATCCCAGATCCCAACATTTGGCATGGCATCGTGGCGAAGGTGAGTTAAAGCAGAGGCTATCATTTATTTTTCAACAACGTAGGTACACAATTCTATTACAGTGGATGTTGTGTAGGTAAGCTAAGGCTTTGAATAAGATTTTGGTTTCATCAAAATAGGTAAATATTGTTCCAAGTGCATTGCGCCAGTAAGTTAGAAGTTATGAACATTGTTTCTTTCCAGCCAACTAGATACATGAGTTTACATATTTTATACGGTATCGATAGCATTCCCAGCTATTTGCAATTGCGATCACTTAATCATGAGATTTTCCATATGCACTTGTACGAAACACTTAGTCAAAACAATTTTTTGTTCCAGTGTTATCAGTTGAATGCTTTTTACACATTGCCTTCTCTCAGAGGGCAGAAGATGAACAATAGAGTAAGGTCAGTTAGGTTTACCTCTCGTACGCCGCGGGGACTGGCATCCTCAGGGGGGTGCTGTTAGGTTACCTTAGCTGTAGAAAGGCCTTAGGGACTTCTATCGTGCGTGAACACTTTGCGTCTTTCAATTATCACCCTTCCCTTGCTATTTCTTATTTATAATTTTTCTTCTTCATTTTTAACTTGCTGTTGCTCTGCATAGGGGATCCTGTGCAAAAATACACCTTTATTCATTTATTCTACATAGTCCGTACCAAATGGTGTTTTACCTCCGCACTCTTGGGATCACACTTGAAGTGGATATGGAGCTTTGAACTAACAATCTCTCACGTTACTTATACTTTTTTGCTGGAATGACTGCCATTGTTTAAAAATTTGACTTTTTCCCAGACGAATATCGGTGATGCTCGGCACCAGAAGGCTCCGGCCAGCTGGCCAGCGGCCTGCCCTTCTGCTCTTCGTCCTCTGCGCCCTGATCGCGGCCTCCTGTCTGCTCTACAGCACGAGGTGCTCTCCTCACAACTCTAAAACTTAACAAATATACAGATGCTTTTAGAGGTTGCAGAGTGGCAACAAATGTGTATTTTATCATCACATAAATGGTTATATGTACTTCTATAATCGTAAAGCTCATAGTTCTCTAGTGATCGCTGCTCTTTCATATTCTGTTTAGGAGCTTTGAGTTACATTTTCACTCTGAAAATTATTTTCTACGGTCATTCCACAAGTTCAGCTACCCCACTTTCGGAATATCACTCTTAGTTTTAATTTCAAAAGTAAAACACGCTGATCTTGAAAAGAATAGTTGATGCTGCAGAGACACGATATCCTGAAGTTATCATCAAATTCACGATGACCATAATATGAGAGGGTAGAGCTCATGTGCGAAGTAATGCTCCTCAGTTTTGTTGATTGTTGAGCTGCCTGTTTCGCTCTCAGAGCTCGCACTACCATGACTGTTGATGTGGTAGATCACGTAACTAATGACTTTTATGAGCTGTTGAAGATGATTAGCGCATCTACGTAAAATATCTCATTGATCAACAGCATATCAATTAACTACATTAACAGAATAGGTTTGATTTATTTCAGTGTAATTAAAAAAAGTCCAGTAAGCTATTCAGATGATTAAGAAAACAATTTCGATGAGGAGAGAAATCGAAACTCCATTATTTTATAAGGTGCTTGACTAAAAATCAGTTACTTTAGAGTCAGTACTCGCTGAGCTAGCATTCACTGCCTCACAAAAACAGCCAGCACACGCCCCCTAAGACAGCAGTCACTGCCGCACAATAACAGCCAGCACTCGCCACCTGAGCCAGCAGTCACTGCCGCACAATAACAGCCAGCACTCGCCACCTGAGCCAGCCGGTGCTGAGGGAACACGGCGTGGCCACCATACCGTTACCAACACCGGATGGCTGCAGGTGCGCCGCCTCTGCGGAGCGACGACCAATAATTCAATTCTTTCTCACTTCTTCTGCCTGTTTCCGAGCGAGTGGAATGGCACGCTTTGTTGCTCGGGAAACTTTCTACATGAGTATCTGTCGTATTTAAATTTCCATATGACATTGAACAAGTGATAGCTATAATATATATAGATATATATATATACAATTTTCTGTGCATGTTAGTGGCAACGTTCCTCTTAACAATAACACTTTATATTTTTTCCCACCGGGTTACTTCCCAAGTCAAAATTGTAATAATTTTTTTGTCCTAAAATTCAGTACAGAAAAATTTAAGGTTGCTATTCGTGGGTATTTCAGAAATATTGTTTCAGTACCACTACGCAACATTTTTTTCTGAAGTGTGTGCTGCGTTATGCACTCGTGAAGCATTTTGTGGTGCAGGATAATTAGTTTTGTGTTAGGTATCGTAATCTATCGTTGAAAATGAAACAAAAGTTAGAAATGTAACATGGTACAGCTCCTGGCACAGGGATTCGATGACAGGGATTTTCTCCTCAATCCCGCATTAGATAGAGATGGGTGTCAATAAAGATTCTCTTGTTCGATAAAATAGCGTAACAAACCTACTGTTCTATCTGCGTCGTAGACCTTCACTCCTTAATTGTGGTGGTGTCGCGGCAACATCGCCACATGAGACCGAAGGTAACTTCAGGAAACGAGGCATTTGAGATGGATCGCTCACAGGGTATTTAAGTTGTTATGAAGTCGTACAAACAAATGATGAGTATTGATAATTGCCTCCCAGCGTGTGCCCATTCTCTAACGATGCGGAGCAGTAGTGCTTAAATTCGTGTTGTGCAATTAGCATATTATTCAGTGGAGAAAGTGCTAACGAATCAGTTGATCAGTTGTATGATTCAAGTCCTATAATTCAATTAGTAGTCATGTTTGTACTGAATCCGTATAAAAGCTGGAGCGTATCCAGCTAACAATCTGTACCTTTTCCGTTCATAAGATGACGGGTCGTGTAAAATCACGTAAACAATCACATTTATTTCTCATGAGTCTGGAATATAGGTAGCACTCATATTGGAGGTAAGGAATGATGAGTAGACTTCATGTAATTTCCTTCCTCATAATGCCATTGAGCAGAGGAAACCGGTAAATAAAAGCTGTATATTATATCACGCTTGAACGGTCCGCTGGCGGCGTTATTCTGTGAGCGGACTTGCGGTTAGCCTCCTGCCTGCTCCGAGCTGTTCGAGTGATGGCGTGTAAGAAATGTTCTCACAGCGCGTAGTCATACCTTGTGTAAAGATAGTTATGAGGTCGCTGCTATGTACGAGACGGGCCAAAATGCGTAGTTGTCAATGTTAGATTTTTTGAAGTTTGAAAATCATATCAAACAGTTTGAAATCATTACTAATGACAGTTTGTTTTTATTACAGAAATGTTTCTACTGGACCCCAAAGAGTCCTGAGCCATTCGTCCATCCCAGGAAATTCAGTTTCTTCGAAGATGTTTGCTCCCATTGTTCCTTCTCTGAATGAGGTCAGCCATCGACCGATCAAAGCAGTAGAGGTTAGCAGTGCTGTTCCTGAACCCCCACTGCCAATTAAAGCAGTTGACGATGCGAACGAAAGGACAGAAAATTATGTAGATTATGAGGATCATAACAGTGATGAGGAGGTTGGAATTTTTGGGAGTATTGCTACGTCTCTGAACCTCAAATCTGACTCCGTCCTACACAAGGCGCTAAATTTTGCAGATTCAGTCAAGAAGCTATCTGATAATGGACCTCCGGTAGTAGAATCAATGCTTAGCATTGCTAAAGGTCTACATTCCATGTCGAAAAAAGTGTCTGAGATAAATCAGAAGCGAAAGCTTAGGCTTGTTCAAGGCTTTGTAAATTCAGTGGAGGCAGAAACTGATAACGCTGAAAAGCATGAAAGTTTTACGGATCTAGAGATTCCTCTTGGGCCAGAAGCTCGAAAAAACAACGACTTTGAGAAACGAATGAGGCAAACAGAGAACAAACCTTCTTTATTGAAATCCATCGCTCAGAATGTGGCACCTGTCATACTTTCCGAATTCTCTAAAAATACCAAAGAGTCCCGCGACAATGAAGGCCCTTCGATTATCGAAAATATTTTTGTAAATGTGGGTCCAAAAATTATCGCTGATGCTTTTGGACGGCAAGGTGAAGACTACGATGGCACTGAGAGAGGAATGAAAAGAAGTGGCTTTGCAAAAGCTTTGGAATTCTTGAGCCCGTTTGTAAAATCTATGGCGGACCAGCGAAATGCTGAAAAAGAAAATGTCGACTCTGCGTCGTCGTCTATCATGAACGTTGTTGGAGGTATGGCCGCTTTGTTCCAAGGAAATGACAACGGAAAAAGGTCGTTAGGAGACACAATGGCGATCCTGAAGCCTGTGTTAGGAGCCATTGGTCCCTCAATAAT
Source organism: Orchestia grillus (assembly GCA_014899125.1). Lineage (NCBI taxonomy): Eukaryota > Metazoa > Arthropoda > Malacostraca > Amphipoda > Talitridae > Orchestia > Orchestia grillus. The sequence goes on along the minus strand of VOMN01027615.1, from coordinate 9,245 downwards.
GGAAAATATTTTAGATGGCAAACGAAGTGAGCGCTCAACAAAACGCCAGCAGAATCATTCATCAACGATCGGAGCAGAAAAAGAGGAAGTGTCCAAGAAGACTTTCGTTGACCAGATGCTGAATGGCATGGACGAGAAAACAGTCGGTCAGGTAAGAAGCCATCAAAATGATACCAACTAGTTGGAATTTTAAGTTTTTAATATCTGTTTCGTTCATGTATTGTAATGGCTGTACTTTGTTAAAATTTCTGTAGCCAAGTGTTAGTGCAACTGTTCTCTAAGGTGGTACCGAGGCTATGAGCCGCTGCAGGAAGCCTCTTGACAAATTTTCCATCCCTCGTAAATTTCAACCGCTTTCACAGTTCTCACCGATGAGAAAAATCACTCAACAACCTTGCTGTAGTATATCCGGTCGCTGTACTTACTCGATCAACTGCAGCAAAAGCCACTCAAAATCTTACAGAAATGCACACGGTAATTTTAGTGCAGCAAGAATTTGATGAATTAGACTATTTTTTTAGTTTAGTTCATGTCTGGTTGTGTTACGACCCTCGTAAGTTTCTTGAAGAGTAAAAAAACTGTTTCAAACTTTTCGTTTATATCAGTTGCAATCAAATTACCGGGGCCTAATAAATATTTTGTTTACTTGAACAAATTGTCTTATTTAGCGATCAACCTCATCACGTTGTCCACAAGAGGGTATATGTACGTATAATCATTTATGTATGTGTGCCCATGCGTAGGATACAGTGTACATGTACCTACAAATGCCATTTGCATGCAACGGCTAGGGTCTTAAAAATCGACGATGTGCAGGCAATGGGCAGAGCTCTGTCCAGCGTCCTGGTAAAGTCGCTGCCGGACACAGTGCGGCTGCCACGGCCCTCTGAAATTCGCCGGCCTTACGACATGGCCCTCAACCTCGTCCTCGGCAACCCCCGTAACAACTCGTGAGTGACAGTGGCGTTCGAGGTTGGCAGAGTTCTGCGAGATGGAGTAGAGTTCTGCGAGATGGAGCAAAGTTTAGGGAGATGGAGCAAAGTTCAGGGAGATGGAGCAAGGTTCTGCGAGACGGAGCAAAGTTCTGCGAGATGGAGCAAAGTTCTGTGAGATGGAGGAAAGTTCTGGGAGATGGAGCGAAGTTCAGGGGGATGGAGGAAAGTTCAGGGAGATGGAGGAAAGTTCAGGGAGATGNGAGATGGAGCAAAGTTCCGGGAGATGGAGTAAAGTTTTGTGAGATGGAACAAAGTCCTGCGGTCGGTGAAAATGAGCGTCCTCAGGGCGGGTAAAGCACTAAACAGAGAATGTGCATCGCCAAGAAATTGTTGGAGCGTGATATTTGATAGCCTTATAATTTGATGTGTTTGTGCCTTTACTCTTTATAGCTTACACGTATAACACGGGAATGATGGCACAGCATTGAAAGATATGAAATTAAGTACTAAAACTTGCACACGTGATTCTTAAAAAGCCGTCCTGTTTTTGACATGAATTTGATGATTAATTCTCTTATAAGTCGCTTCTATTTCACTAAGTTTTCTTTATCCTAGTTATGAAAACCTATCATCCCCAGGGGAGCCCTGTTAGGTTATTTCAACTCTAGCATGGCCTTTGGGACTTTTATCTTTCACGCTTCTTTGCTCTTTCCATCTTCATACCTTCTTCACTGATTATTCTTTACCTTTTCTTCGTTTCCTTCTTAACTTACTGTTTTTATGCACGGGAAATCTCGTGTTGAAACACTCCTGTGCATAGACTTTACGTTTTCTACAGTCCGTGCTAAATAGTCCCTATTGTTCGTTAACTTGAGATCGCCTTTGATGTGGCTAGAGAGCTTTAAGCTGATTAACTAATAATAATATTCATTTTTGCAGGTTTCAAAACTCGTCAAGCTTTTTTTTTAAACTTGTCATTCTTTGCGTTACTTTATTATTCAGCTTAACAGCAAAATCACGCTGCTATACTCATTTCTAAATGAGTAAGAGGGGAATATATGTTCAACATTTTAAATGTTACCGTTATTTTGACAGCAAGGAAGTCTGGGACTGGCTCAGGAAACTATCTGGAGAGTCACCTCTCGTGACGAAACCTTCCAGTGAAGACTGGATCAGCGAGGCCTTGCAAAATCCAAAACGGTCGCTTTTCAAAGAAGAAATTAGGCACTTCTATGGCTTACTGAACAGCGAAGGCGCCGCCTGCAGGGACAGTAAACCAGTCGGCGGAGTGTACGATTGGAAAAAGGTACACCACAACTCCAACCATAGCTCGATCTGTTAATTACCGCCAAGGAATAAAAAGACAATGTTTGTGGGCTTTATGACAGCTAAGACTAGACAATATTTTCCTATTGTTCGATTACTTTTCTCAAACATCCGTGGAGAGTTATTCATTATCTATCGACTGCAGCTTCCTCAGCTGCATAGCGAAGTAAAATAAAGTGAATCAAATACCTTCAAGCATATTCGACAGTCTTTTAGAGTTGGCTTATTTTTGTTACAGCCATTAAGTTGTTACTGAAGATGGTTTTACAAACGAGTGGGTACAAATTTTAATTTTAACTTTTACTATTTTCTTCTTCTCTTGGAGGAAAAATAAGTCACAACTGTTTTCCAGGACATCATTTTGAGCAGCCGCTTTGTGTGTGAAGATTTTGATCTGTGGAAGGCTCCCTCCAGAGAGGCGGTCTCCTTCGGGATCGGAGAAAACTGGTCGTTTGAGGACGAGCTCGTGAAGCGCGGCAACTTGAGGGTGAGACTCGCCGAAGTGCGGACGTTGACTCCACCTCGAGTCACATTTTCCAATATAAACGTTATTGAAGCTTTAAAAGCGCTCATGCTGAAATCCTATGTTGAGAAACAGCGTCTCAATAACGACTCTATTTGAAGATATGTACATATGTGCTTGCCATGGGGTATTTTAAGAATTCCTACGTATCTGAAGCGTGTTGAATTTTATTTCTAATAGGACGTCTGGCATTGTGTCAATATTCTTTGTGTATCACTGAAATCAGTAGAGTATAATTTCTCAGGATTCATTTTTACTTAGACGAAATAATGGTCTTCCCTAATTTCCAGGTTCACGCCATCGATCCACGACTTCACCAGGCAGACCATAATCATTCGAAGGATATTTTCTTCTACGCTGGACGGCTGTCCACCACGTCTCCCAGTTCTGCCCCTGACATAAAGAAGGTCTTTTGATGACCGTTTTATATTACTAAATATCAGCAGACTAAATTTAACTTTCACTTAATTTGATTTTACGAAATAATGAAATGAAGCAAACCATACTTTCCATTGTCAACATTTTTTTTCATAAGAGAATTTTCTGGGACTGCTTCAGTCTATCCAAATTGGTTGAGTTTTCGGAAGCCTTGCAAAAAGCGTCCAATAGCTTAACTACTGGAAAAGCTGGGTGAACGTATTTGGAAATTCAACGACGCGTGAAATGACTTACAAGTAGGCAATTTTAGATGCAGAAAATTCAACCTTAGTAACTCAGTTATCGTTCCGAATATTCTGAGCATTAATTTAACTCCACAATTGATGTTCAATATTTTTAACATATCGGATTTTTTTCGGCAGAGTTCAGCTCCTGTGCTGCCGTTCGCTGGCTGGTTGGAACGTTGGGGACTTCTTCAGAAGCCACTCCATTTTGTCAAAATTGACTTGGGTGGCAATGAGTGGGAGGTAAGTTGTTCTAGTTTGTTGATTACAAGAACACCGTTGTTTATTAACATGGACTCTCACACGAAAAAATCTGACATGTAAGGATGTTCTGAAACGAAACATTGTGCATTATTGTAACACAGGTTGTCTCAAAAGTGTTGCACCGCTATCACTGATAACCTAAATATCAAGTATCTTATAGTTAAATATCATGAAACTAAATAACAGATTAATATGTTGTAATAAATACTATATGCGTATTGAGAACAAATTACGCATTATTTAATACACTTAGTGAGCAATTAATATGCAGTAACACTTTTTTACGATACCCTTGTACTTGAGTAGGATTTTTGTAATAGTTACAAGTTTAAATACTTTAAAATATTCATTTTAAAGAATTTAAAACATAATTAAATAATATGACAATTAAAACAAAAGTCAATTACTTTTAAACATGTCATCACTTCAGTTCTTTTTTACAGATCCTAAAGTCAATCACTCAAGACGATCCAGCGTCGCTCGAGGAGGTTCAGCAGCTCTCAGTTACAGTCTCCATGGACGAGGCCATTCGTGATCCGTCTTTGTACGTCCTGTACATCGAGATCCTCGAGACGCTCGCAAGTTTGGGACATCAAATCTACAGCGTGGTCTCTGAAGCAGGACTGCGCAGGTATGAAGAGCCGCTGTTGGCGGGTCACGAGGTTGTGACGGAATATAAACTCGGATTTGTTCGAACTTAAAATTGCACGCTCACCAGCAGCAAGTCCGAGGGGGTCTCAAAAATTTGCTAAGTTTTCAAGCGTGGGACACTGCCGCTGGTTGCGACAGACCTCAGTAGATCATGGCAGGTTGTCAAGCTGTAATGCCTTTATGGTTTTACTCTGGGTCTGGGGAAAAATTCTGAGTCTATGTACCATTTTTTATACGGTAATTTAAAAATGTAATTAGTTAGGCTCACGGTCGCTGCTATTCATGAACGAGTATCGTCGATGACTTTCAACGTCAAGAGCGCTGATAATATAAATGAGAACACAGTAAATATGCATGAGGAGTTAATTTTAAATTAGAATAACGTTTTATTTGCTCTGATGAATTTATTCTTGTCAGCGATGTGGTTCGGAAGAGTAGGAGGCAAAAATGTATGAGCAAAATTCGGCACAAATTTCTTTCAATGCTATTAGGAATTTCACATTCGAAATGTTTTCATCGCTTCACAATAATTGAAACGAGTGCAACCAGAAGAAGTGGATAAATTATGTTGTGTGGACAGAAAATGGTCACAGTCACTAGAAATTACCGTAAAAAGCAAGAAATCGTAGGTAGGGAACAAAATATTGTTTCTTCGAGGGAAAATATTTTTCGGAGCTGAATGCGCGCGCGAAAACTCGTTGAATTGCTTATCCTCAAAAAAAATTGTGACATGTAAATATACGATGTTTCTTCAAACCGTGTATGAAATTTTACGATTATTTCGAATAACCAGGAATTGATGATACGCAAATGTTCCTCGTGCAGAAACAACGAAACTCTGGTAAATTGCTTTGACTATTGAATTCTAAATTCCTTACATTCATATTGTATAAATTGCGAGCCTGTATATTTTACAAAAATTTTGGTGAAACAATCATTACGAAATCATTACGAAATCTTGATAGCAAGGGGATTTTCAAGCTCAAAAAACGAAAGAAAGTGAAATTTTCATTATTTCAGTGTACATTGCATAACTCTTCAAATTAATGCATGGGAAGTTATTACTTTACATTATTAGACTCTGAGCATGTCTGCGAGTCAGAAACTACTCGTAATTACGAATCCTGATGGCTATCAAGTACTCAGCAATTATTTAATGGAAATTCGCTTCACGTGTGTTCCTAAAAAAATTAGAATCAAGCCTAAGGGTGTAGCCTTACGATATTCGTTCACATCCCAATTCCTTTTTTTAATCATCGTAAAATTTGATGCTGAAGTAGCTTAAAATACTCCCATCTGTTTTGTGGTCTGCTATTGGACTGTTAAAGGATCTTATTAGGATGTCGGTTTTCTTTTTCTTGATATTTCCCCGTCAGTATAAAGTGTAACAAAAAATAATACTGCAATTGTAAAATTGCATCATGTGTGTTTCTAAATTCATACATGTACTCATACGAGTTCAGAAAAAAGTTCTAAAGAGTTCATATTTTGTTTCAAAATCAGGATAAATAAGGCTTATCTGCCCTCAGTGAGACACTACTCGTACATAGCGCAGTTTATACTCACAATTTCGGTCTTTTCATCACTTCTTATCAGACATGCTAGAAATTTCTTTACTTTATTTTTTGTGACCTACGTAAGCTTATAAGGCATCCATCTGGCAAACTGTTTTATTAGTTTATGTAAAAGATCTCAGGCAAACGCTGTTTACTTTTCTTTAAGTGTAAACAATACTTTCTATGAAAGTGAACTTCCGTGCTCCATTTTCTCTGTGTTAAAAACCGCAACGCAGGTGCTGCGTTAACGTAACGCCTGAGTTACAGTGCTTAACTAGTACTTAAACTTTAGTGTTCAACTTTTAGTGCAAGGTAAACTAGAAAGCACTGTTTTGACAGTCCCAAATTAGCGTGTTCGATATAGCAGGAGAGTAATTTACCGTCCTTCAGCTTAGGTCGTTTGCCCCATCCTATACTCATCCTATGCTCATCCTATACCCATCATATACCAATCCTATACACATCCTATACACATCCTATACACATCCTATACACATCCTGTCTCTAGCCGGAGTCTCTCTCCACAGTATTATTTCTTATTGTCAAGCCAAGGGTTTACCTCAAAACAAAAAAAAATTCACTGAATTATACTAAAGTAATAATTCAGATGACCAAAATCTCTATTATGAAATGACGGAAATTTTTGTCTCATCTCAACTATTCCCTGATTTCCGACTTATGTGTGATGTTATCTTGTAAGAATTTGAGGTATGCGATAGCAGAATGTACCTTTCTCTCTCTCGAGAAATATTATCCGAGTTAGAGTAGAGAGACAGCCTCGAGGCGAAGGGCCCAATTGGCCTCTCTCACGATTCTGCAAAGTACTTTTGTACTCTACCTCTACTGCCTATATTGTTATCATAAAGTGTTCAAGTTTTTTTGCAATAAAAGAAGAAAAACAAGTGCGCTTTCAAACCCTGCTGAAGATAGAACTCCAAGTCCTGTCAACACCCGTGATGCTGATGATGTAAGATGAATTATCTTCGAGAAACTATCCCCTTCCCTGTCGAGCTGCGTAAAGCTACCATCTCGATCCCCAAGGACCTAAATCTGAAACCTAGGAAACACAGCCCGGACACATGCAGCGCGCCGGGCTGTTTCTTTTGTTTAGTTTTTGTGCTGCTAAGTTTCTCTTTAATAATCGAATTTGAATGAAAATCTAGATTTCAATCTTCATGTGTTGCAAGTTCGTGGTATTTTTTTGTGGATACTAACCATCGCAAAATCAAATTTGAATTTCATTTGATGAATTTCCTTGCGGTTGAGTAATCATTTATTTAATTATTAACAGGATATATCCGTTGATATGTACTTGTTCAGGCGTAAGTCGACTTGCTAGCACCACGGTTTCCGTACGCTTTTTAGAGGAAGTGACGGGTGCACTTGAAATAAAAAAATTGAGATTTACTTAAGTAAATTTGATACATCTCTCTGAATCAGAGGAAGAATATCTGCCGCATAAACAGCAGGATTCTTCGAAGCAGGATTTTCTATGGCACCCCTTAAACAATCGCGCATGACTGTAATTAACTTTAACGCCCAGGGTTTAATTAATATCTGCACCTGTTCCAATAGCTCTGGCGAATTTCATCGAAAAGATTGTTTTCTTCACACTTGATACTTTTAATAAGACTTCTTCATGATATAACGATTATACGTATACAATATAATGAAGATTAAATGAATTTAAGACTCGAAATTTAAATACTTCATGAATATTTAAGCTCTTCCAAGGTTATCAATTAACAGGAAAAGTTTGTTAAATTGAAGAAATATCTTTCACGTGAGGGAAGCCAAAGCCTTGTACTCAGTTGCACGGCTGAATGCCCATCGGCCCGCGCGTACTCATATTACAGAACTGAGGACACACTCGTTTCTTCTGACGTCACGTTGTATGTGTACATACGTGGGCGAGGCCGCACAGCAACAGCTCCTGTCGTCTGATCGGAAAATAATAAAATTAAATTACCATATTAATGAGAATTAAAATAAACGAAAACATTACACTGTGTATCATCCTGAAAAGGAAGGAAAGAAACGCAGCTCAGAAGTGTTTTCTTGTTTGCTGTTGCTGCCATGTTTGCTGTCTCGTTTAATGTCGATGAAATTTACACGTGATATTGAGGTTGACTTCTTGATGGGACTTTTCTTCGAATCCCAGCGTCGAGCTGAGGAAGTTTGCTCGTTGTCACTCAATGGATTCTTTGTACCCGTGCAGCGCAACCCCGCTCTTGGTCTAAGCAGAAGGGGTGCTTATTTTATCCTATTGTTCCACCTAAAAATTTGACATACGATAACGTGAAAAATAAACTATATCAATTTTCTTGTTTTCAGAATTGAATGAGATGTTGCTCGGATGACTTGAGGATTATTTTTCGGGTGCGTTGGGGATTTTGATACGCCCCTTACCGCACCGAGGCGGACTGAACGCCCATGGTAACCAAATGGGAGATCTCCAGAGTGTTAAACTCATAACTCCTGTACCTACGATACAAATTACTTCAGAACCTGGGATACAAAGAAATTACATCCGAATTTGACGGGTGAATCACGCTGGAACAATTTGTGAGATTAGCCTAAGAGCCTGAGGTACTGCCTCCATGATTTGAAGGTTACGACTTTCAAGTCGGACAGTGTGAAGGGTATGCCTAATTTCTTCTTCTTCTTCGTGATTAATTGGAGCTTAGAATGCTGGTCTATGCAGCTCCACGTATGCCTAATTTAAAAGTTGATTTAACTCAAAAGCACGCTGTATTTGATGGGGAAGGTAACTTAACGTGAAGGAATTTTACTCCCATTTCTCTTTAATCGTTATGAGGGATTCTGGGGTTTTAAATTAGTTGCTTAAGAGGATTAAATAGGCTAGGCTGGGATGGAATTGCCATAGAGCACAAGTATAGGACAAATTTTTTTCCCGCTATTGCTAAAACTTAGATCATCAGTTTGGAATGCCTGTTACCAATACCTAAAATTAATAGATAATATGTAATGGTAAGCACAGATACAACTGAAAACCGTGTATGATTAGAGCATCCACTAAGCTTCAGCTTATTTCTTTATACGGACGTTGGAAGGTTTGAGCTCATTAATGTTTTGAGTCTCTTCTCTGCATCGTAAATTCAAGCGGAGTTATTACTACGTGTGTTTCTGAAGTTATATCCATCTACGACCACCAAGGGTGGGAAGTAAAGATAGAAAACAAAAGAAAGAAAAGAAAAATCGTTTATTCTGAAGTTAGTCACGTACAAAGTATACACCTTTCGGTTTTTCAATTAGTAAAATGACAGCCTTAAAATTAAAACATGAAAGTCTCGATGGAACTTCTGAT
>VOMN01027614.1:0-12239 GCA_014899125.1 Orchestia grillus | reverse complement strand
GCTTGGCAAGGGAATTAATCGGGCACTGCATCAAAAGTCCTCACTTATTTCTTGGTTACAAAGGGTTTAAGTTTAAGGTTATACGCCATCATAGACGATCAAAGGATGTATGATGACGTAAAAATGATAGGTGTGACAGACATGCAAGCAATGAATGCAAAATCGACAATTTCATTCATGTGTTTCAAGAATTCAAGTTCAAATTTGAGTTTTTACTTGAAAATAATTCGGGTGGAAAAAGGCCAAGAAATGAATAAGTTACGCTCAGTAGCGTAAAATATCCGCCTACACTAAATGTTGCAGTAGATTTCTACTCGACTTTGGGTCTAAAATTATACGTTACTTTGTATTTCGAAGGCGCAACATAGTACTCAAAAAGTCACTTTTACTTTAGCAATCTGATTTAATCCAGTTGCGTGATAAAATAATGTATTGCGTAAGTCTATTCGTATTCTCAAACTATCATGAATTGGCTCTAAAAATACTCTTGAGTTGGATTTTATCTACTGTAGACAACAACACGGGAGGGTTGGACACAAAAAAAGTTTCAAACGCCTCTTAAAAAAAATGGCTCGATTCTCAGGAGCCAATAACTCGGCACACTTGAGTTGAATCTTGAGTGTTTTTGACTCGTTTGATAAGATCGAACTCAGATATCCTATCGCCTAGGCAACATTGTCGCTATCACGGAATTACATTCTTGGTGAGAGAATGCTGCCTCCGACTCAGGAAGATAGATTCGGAGTATTGAAAACAATTCAAACTAGCTGAACTTCTCGCTGAATGTTATTGAGAATATTTCCATGTTTTGAGGAATTCATTTGTTAGTTATAATTGTTTTCGTTTAGAGTCCCGACCGCGCAAAGATATTTTAGGTAACACTGGAGAGCGTGACCGTGCTGCAGAATATCGCTGGGAATGTCACCCATGAGAACAGCACGACCCAGCGCTGTGTGCTCAGCAGCAGGCGGGCGCGGCTGCCCTCGCACACGCTGCACGCACGCGCCTGTGAACGTCTACGAAACTCTCGCAATGCAATTAATTGCTCGCTGTCAAAAACTTCCCCTCATTTCCACTTTCTTTCTCAAACGGCAGGGAAAAGTTCAAGCCAATTTTCAGAGTATTCCCCGATTAACCTTCCATTCCGCAAGAGGGGAGAAAAATTAGCTAGAATTTTGTTCAGTGAAATTGCGGCAGATCTGAGAAATAATTAATATTCTGATTTCCTAGTCATGTTATTCATCAAGCCGTTTATATTACATGGCTGAGCGACAGGAACAAAACGGTAGACCATCTCTCACCAATAGGAACTGAATGTACGAAGTACGAGACTGAAAATGACACAAGATTCGTTGAATGGGGCATTCGGCTCTTGTTTACAAAAGCATGCAAAAAATAAATAAAACTGCCTCATGGAGCACCCTCAAAATATTATGCATAGTGAGTGCTGCGTAATCAGTTGTGGACAGCTGATAAACTCACGCCAGTGCAGCAAAACATACTCATTATTCTCATGAAACTTTACTTTTGTGCTAGATTTTTATTATATTAATTGCATTATCTAATGAAATTTCACTTTTCTCTTATTCCTGAGTTAAGACAAGAGTTTCCAATTTCCTTGTAACAAAAGTAAACGAAAATGAAACAAAAGTTTCAATGCTAGAAATTGGCTTTCGCTATCCAGGCAACGAATTTTCATACGTACCTTTCGTGAAAATTTAATCAGCCATAAATAAAATCCGAGTGTAATGTAAAAGCAGAGTTTCATAGGAATAATGGTAATTTTGTCACTTGCAACAACAGGAGTTAGCAAATAAATGATTGTAACCAAAAATATGTTATACGGTGTTCAGGACATTAGATGTGGAATATATGTAATTTCAGACCAGACGTGACAGCACCGAGGAGCGTCCCGGGCCCCAGCTGCCACAGAGCAGCGCGCTCGGTCACCAAGGCAAGGTCCCTTTCCATTGGGCGCTCACGCCGGAAAAATGTGTGGAAGGTAAAGTGTAATCTGATGGGATAGTGAAGTCTATATGAAGGTGTGAAACGCTTTAAGTGCAAAAAATTAAGGATTGAAAAAGTGAGAAAATGTTGTTCCCTGCGTTTTTCTTTACCATAATGAGTGATTTCTAATAATAATGCAGTGAAGTCAAATGAACTAATCTAGGAATATTTGAACTTCTCTACAAGTGAGTTCCCACTATGTACACATTTTTATACGCACTTGTGTATATTGACTGACTGTTTAACGCAACATGACTTTAAAAAAACTCATAAAAGTCTCCATAAATTGCTAATTTTTAAATTTCAAAACTTTTAACGAATCTTGTGTAATAAACACCTGCCATCCTTAATGTTGAAATCTTATATTTCTTTAAGCCACAATCAAAGCCAGCCAGCAGCTCGATTCATCCCCCGGAGTTTCCCCAATTATCGTGCTCGCGAAATGATAAAAAATCGTCATTCTTTCTAGGGAACTATTTGCGAAGCGGCGAGAGCGCGTTGTCCAGTCCCAAAAATCGCAGCTTCGATAATTACTCACAGGGACCTCATTGACAACTTCGCCTGTTGTCATTCACGCGCGCTAATCAATTGCGCAATTAAAGTGAACAATGAGAAATTTTAAACCTCAAACTCAGTTTAGGAAGTACTATCGAAACCCGATTAGTGTTCGATGAAACTTGCTTTGCTCCGAGCATTATCTTGTGCCCGGTGGTTTGGCTGGGATAAAGTTAGTTTATTGTTGATCTCGCGTTACGAAAGCTTTGTTCGCGAAAATTTAACTTATTTTCACTGCACATCTGTGACTACTACACTCGAAAGAAAATCGCTGCCCCTTCATTAAATCAAAACACCGCGAAGTGGAAATGCCCCGAACAAACGCTGCGGGAGCGTCCGCTCCTGGGCCAGCTGAAGTAATGATGGATTTCATCCCATGCACACGACGCGCAAGACTTTGCTACAAACAACCTTTAGAAACGAAGATTAGAAATATAGAGAGAACAATGACTAAATTTTTGTCACCAGAAAATGGACTGTATTATTTTGAATTCAATGAGTTCAGTATGAAATTAAATGAGAACAGAATAACTCATTAAAGTCGATAGACAGGATTATTGAATAAAAAACACATCAGAACCAATTCATCACTATTCTGTGGATATACAGTATGTAGAAGGGGACTTCCAAGTTTCATTAAAATAGAGTTTCACAGAGAGGACAAGAAAATGTCAACAACCAACGGCTCGAGGTAATTCAAACGAATGTTAAATTGCTGAAAATCGAATGCATTCATCAGCACCAAGGAAAAATTCTTACGCTCCAGTAGAAATGATCTAATTCATATCTAATCTTTCGGTCTCGCAAAGGTGCTTATAAATCAGCTTAAGAACGGTGGCGTCTCGCAAGAAACTTGATTCAAGTGTTTTGAGAAGGCCTAGCGCGCGCCTCAGCAAACGGAAATTTTTGGCTGCAGTGTTGGTTCGGCGCACACACTCGAGGGCGGCCTTCGGGACCTGACTTTTTGAGGGCCTTTACGCTGCCATCAGCACGGCTGAGCGCTTGAATTATTCTCCGTAACAACATCGTGACGACGGTCTGGAACGCGGTCGAGCTGTGTCATGACTCCATTCTCAAACTTTAGTGCACTGTCGCGTGTTAAGTGGTGGAGTTAGTGCTGCACCGTGTTGTCTGGTGCTGCACCGTGTGGTCTGGTGCTGCACCGTGTTGTCTGGTGCTGCACCGTGTTGTCTGGTGCTGCACCGTGTTGTCTGGTGCTGCACCGTGTTGTCTGGTGCTGCACCGTGTTGTCTGGTGCTGCACCGTGTTGTCTGGTGCTGCACCGTGTTGTCTGGTGCTGCACCGTGTTGTCTGGTGCTGCACCGTGTTGTCTGGTGCTGCACCGTGTTGTCTGGTGCTGCACCGTGTTGTCTGGTGCTGCACCGTGTTGTCTGGTGCTGCACCGTGTTGTCTGGTGCTGCACCGTGTTGTCTGGTGCTGCACCGTGTTGTCTGGTGCTGCACCGTGTTGTCTGGTGCTGCACCGTGTTGTCTGGTGCTACACCGTGTTGCGTTGTCTGGTGCTGCACCGTGTTGTCTGGTGCTGTGCCGTGGCACAGGTCCCTGGTTGTGTTCTGATGAATGATGCTGGGTTTTCAAGCAATGCTGACCCATATCCAGTGCAGTGATGTATGAGATTGGGACCCATGAGATGGGAGGCAATGAGATAGGGATAAATTATAAAATTTTCCAACACAAAATCAACTCAGGAAGAACTACTAATACTAGATGATAGAAGTGCATGTATCTGTGTTGATTATTTAAGCTGCAGCTGTACAGTGAAGATTCTCAATCCTTGCTAGCTTTAGCAAAGTTACGTTGAGAGTCAATTATTTTCTTTTTAATTGCTTTATCAATCCCCAGTTTACTCCGTAGGGATGGGGGAAATTCACGCACCGAAACTCTGTTGAATAAGTAAGATTTCATACCTCCAAATTTATGTTAAACAGCCAATATGAATGATCATTCTACAGAAGCCATCCAGTAAAGGCTTTCATCACCATACGTATTTCAAAGAAGAACAAAATTATTTGAATCCTGATTTAGATGAGAATTTACAGTGTTCGTTTTCCATGGTAACCGCTCACGCAGCTTTGACATAGTTCTGATGGAATTTCGAATAATTTACAGCAAACTCATGAACTAGTGAAGGTAAATTTTTAGGTCTGTAGCATGAAACGCTAGCATACCTAAGAGAAAAACTAAATGAAAAATGGGAACTACGTTATTACCAAGGATTTTAGCACAACGAGACATTCGAATACACGCGCCGCCCAGTCAACGGAGGTACCTAGTGATAAGGATCGCGTTCCCTCCCTGCCTCCACCCCCTCCCCCCGAGCAGAGATTGGAATTCCTAGATACACAAATTGGGCTCCAAGTCACCAAGGCATTCCGTAGGAGCATCCTCTACGTCAGAGTGTACTCCCTGAGGACGAGGCTGCACGACTCAGTTGGACGATGGTGTTCATGTGCTGCTGTAAAATAATGGTACAAGAGATTGAGGCTTGTCCTGTGGAGGAAGAGTGACTGAAAACCGAGTTTTATGTTTTACAATGACAACGAACATGAAACTTGTGCGCCGTGACTCCCCGTCACAAAAACGGAAGTTACTAGTACGGAAGTTAGTAAAGTGTAAAAAAAAATCTTGTCGTTAGAGTAATTCCCTGCAAAATTAATATTTAGGACAGTTATGAAGAGCAATGTTTTTTAGATATTTATGGATGAAATTGTAGGTTTGTCTAAACGAAAGTTGAGTAGTTCAGTTCAAAGCTGATTTAGCCGTTTATTTTCAGGGAGTGCGCACGATGTGGAGTGAAGTGCCGTCCAATTTGGTAGCCGGCAAAGTTGGAGGCGGGAGGTTGTTGGAACTTGCAGAGGTTGTCAATTTACTGAGTTTGGACGGGCGGTCGGCAGCCCAATATTCTGATGCACAAGCCACTAAAACCTCGACGAAAACGACAAGCAAATATTGTAAGAGCTCATACATATATCGCGTAATTTTTATTTTTATTTCGCATTAATTAATTTATGAGTCGTGCGTCGACGACCATACCTATCTTTATCACCTCTCGGCCGCATTTTGATATTTTGGATCAAGTTTCATAATGGCAAAATGTGAAAATACACCAATATTTTCCTGTGTTTCTTTTATACAAAATGTGTGAAGAGATCCCACCTGCATTGCACTCTTTGCAAATTCTGCTGAGTACTGTTTGTACTTCCTTAAAATTTTATTCGTGCGCACTCGACGCAGAAAAAAATCCTTGATGAGGCGCCTTCAAACGCAGTAATCCTGAGAAATGCACCGTACTCCAGTGTTAACGCTTCATTCTTGAGCAAGCCATGAAGAAAGAAGAACTGGTCGCGAGTTCACTTAGGGGAGCTCAGTCTTTGCCACTTTCTTTGATGGCAACACTTTGTCCTCCGGAAAGAACGGGAAAAAACGCAAATGAGTTTGCCGTGAAAACTACTCGAATATCTTGACGACATGAAAAAACACGATGTATTCATAGTTATGGTGCCAGGATTCATGAATGACGAAACTCTTGTTGCTCCACATGTCTTGTGAATGTTTCAAAATTCTTGAACTTCAGTTTTTAATTAAATGAAATATTTACTTCTATTCTAAGCCGCTTACACATCGATTAAAGCGTGCACCAGACCTTAAAGCAAAGAAGATTTAGAAGTCAAAGCTCTGCATGCGAAAATTTAACGCGTATCCGGTGGTAGTGAAGCTTTAAATTGTGTTCGACTGCTAAATTCGGAACGCAGCTTCGAGTATTTTTTGCGCCAAATTTGAGCCGACTGTGCTCAGACGAGGGCTCTGAAGCTGTCTGAGAGCGTGCCGCAAGTCTGGGCTCGGGGGCATGTTATGCTAACTTATTTTCGTGTACTTTTGATCTCTGGAGGGCCCCTCAGTTCAGATGTGATTCAAAGTCCCCTGCCACAACTGGTGGTTAGAGCAAGGCAAAAGCTGACTTAAGCTAAGTGGAAATATCAAACCGTAGCCCTTTTCCTACGCCGCTTAAGAAAAATGATAATTTAATATAACGCTGCTTCGAGAATGAAAGTTAATTCAATTTTTAACGTTCTGAGATTTCCCAAGAAAAAATTGAGGAGTGCGTAGTAGACCAATTTTTAAACATAAAAGGTAAAATTACCCTGCGTAATTGAATTCAAAAGGACAGATTTCGTTATTGTGAACTGTCACAAGCATCAAGAAAGAGTTAATTTGCTTTCAAATTTCATGTAAGTTGAAATACGAAGAAAAATTGCGATGCAGAATTTTAAATAATTCGTATCAAGGATGCTAGTTTGAATGTCGGCGTGACAGAGCTACAAAAATAGTTTTTATTAATTTTGACTGACATGGTGCAAAATACATACATTGCTTGTACAATCGACTCATTCAAATTAAATAGGCTTGAAAGTCTCACGATTTTGCATCGACAATATTTACGTCAATTCTGTTAATAATAAACAGTAGTAATTTTCTTTACTTTGAGTTTAATAAATGAATTACCATATGAGAGGTTAAAGATATTTCTCTCATCATTGTTTCCCACAAAAACGAAGAAGAAAAGCTATGTATACAGAAATCTGTCATTGAACTTCAGGTTGACGTTCACTAGACGAATTGCGATGCATACCAACCATGAATTTCATTCAAAGCTCTTATTTCCTCTACTCGGGAGCGCGACGTTTGTATTCTGGATCCTGGAAAACTTGCTAGACATTGAATAAAGAAACTTGTTGTTGTCACTGGTCTTCAAGCTCTACGGCATGAAAAATAGGATTTTACGCAGTCAAATGGACGTTCAATGTATATACACTTACGAGCCGAGTTAGAATTCAGTGTAACAGCTCTACACTGCATGCCAAGGAAGCTGCAACTGAGTACATACATTGACAACATTCGTCATTCAGTATACCAACGTCGGCTCTGAAAAATTGGCTGGAAATTTTCTTATAGCTTCTTTTCAGGCTCATAAAGGTCTAAACAAATTCATCAAATTAAATAAGTGTTTCTGAAAGCGTTTATATTGCATATGCATTCACCAATTCTTGGGAGCGTGAGTAATTCTTTTTAAATGCATCAATGAATCGGAAATTGACTGCAGTGATCGAGCTATAAAACTCAATTCAGTTCGGAATAGGAGGCAATATTGGGAACTATCTTATGCAAGTGGATTTCCAGTCCGCGTTCGCGAGGGCATGTAACGGAAAAAATCCTAATTGTTGCAAAAACTTAACTCCCGCACAATCCTGAGAGGCGACGATTGGAGACATGAATCATTGATGTCGACATGCAACTGGTTTCAAGTTTAACATCCGAAACGGTGTTGTAGCTTTCGTTCGAACCATGTGCAAATCTCGAAAACAAACTTGCTACTTTTGGAGCTGGTGAGAATTTAGGGAGCACGAAACTCAAGCATTCTTTGCTTCCAAAATATGATGGCTTATTGAAAAATTGGTTACCGGACAAATATTTCCTTTACCTTTGAGTGGGCAATAAAGAATTACAGTAATAGCTAAAAATATATTACGCTACAATAAATCTTCGATACTGGACGTATGTAAACATTTTACTCTTTGAAGAACACTATTTAGCAATAGAACAATGCATGAAAACAGGTAGCAGTTATCAACGCTAGAATATAACTTTAACGTAACGAAATTTCGTTGAAAACCAGCGTGCTGTACATTATGTCGGAGCACGCTTACTAGCGGCACATGCGAATCGAATGAATGTTATGTTGCAGACACCCGCGAAGCGAAGTAGCCCATAACTCAAAATGAGCGAGGTTGGGTATTATATATGTGTAATGAACAATTCAAGTATGCAACGCTTGTACAAGCTTATGGGTAAGTAACCTGTGCGCTGCAGTGATCTTTCACATTAAGCTCTCATTAGACTATTTGTGAATAACTACAGCTGCAAATGTCTTATACTAAAGCCTGAGTATATATAATAATACCTCATTCAACGAGTCTTCCATCTTAATACGAGTGCCTTGGCCACGTTGCAGGATTCTCAACCATGAGGGAGTACTCAGGCATAACGACTGTGTGTTGTGCGAGTGTTCAGTGAGTGAAGGGAGGCCTGGCGGCAGCAGCTCTGCAGGAGCCTCTCGACCGTAAACAAGCGCCCGGAAGCAACAAACGAGCAGAGCAACTCTAGCGAGGTATGCGATTCCTTGCATAATAGAGCAAGGCTCCAGCAGACTCATTGATTGTTGGTCGATTGGTAGCTCACAGGCAGACTAAATTTGGCAGCCTCCAGTAGACGCGTGGGCCTCGAGAGATGGCCGCTACCTCGCTGGTTACCTGCGCTGCACCTACAGCTCCCATTTTCGGGCGATCGGCAGTGAATTCAAAGTCGATGATGTACTTCGTACGCTTATCAAGAACGTTGACATAGGATTAAGGTTATTTAACGAGTGTTATCATTGGACAATAAACTGTGATGCATTGCAAGGTTAGCTATAATTTGACATTCGTAACCATCATATCTGATGAAAGGTATATGTTGGTAGACGATGTAAATCACTGAAAACAAATCTTACTTCCGAATAGGTGACTGCCATCATAGTGGGGGTGAATTTTATCTATAATTTTACAGAAAATATTCACATGCCTAGAAATAGTCCATCAAATAGCTTTTGAAGCACTATTTCATGGGGATGATAGGTTGTGCTGCCGATTTAAATTTATCGGCGAAACAATGCGCCATTTTCAAAAACAATCGCAATGTAGTGAAGTCGTCTAATTTGATTAAGACCGATTAAGTGAAAGTAGAAGCGACGGGACTTTGTCTCGCGGCCTCTGTAGCTTTAGAATGCGAGCAGGAGACTAGCTGACCATGGGTAAGTTTTCAGGGAGTAGTTAAATTTAGGCTGCAGCGTCAGATATCTCTATTACAAATCTGTAACGGTCTATTCACTAGTATGTAACAAATTGTTTGTAACGTTGTTTCAGGTATCGGTGATAGGGTGTAGGGTTAGGTGGTGTCTTGGGTTTGATCTATCGAATTGGGGAAATAGAACCTTGAAGTTAGTTGATGGCTCTAATTGCAAACCCTCTTATCTGGGGGCGAGCAGCTTCGGCTGTGTAAATGATTCTTTCTTTTTCTTGTTAATTAAATTTTCTCATTTTTTCAATGCATGTTCCTTACGTTCTAAGAGTTCTATCAAAATTTCCTAAATTGAACTAAGTGGCAAATCTTAACTGATCTAGGAATACTTAAACATTACCTATGATTACATGCAACGTAACATTTTGCCAAGCTGGGACAATCACCTCCTCGCTGCTCTAACTTGGGCTCCGTGGTATAGTGGTAGCGTGATGGCCTCGTGACCGAGAGGACCCCGGTTCGAACCTCGGCTCAGAAGGCATTTTCACGTAACCAGGGAGTACTTCCCTTGGAATAGGAAGTTTAAACCACACATTCCTCACATCCTTCACCACACCACTAGTTGTAAGGCATTGAAAACCCAACGGTAAAACGTGTTGGAATTGATAAAAGTTCTTTTTTTTAGTTTTCAGGCAAGAACACAAATTTGAAAGTACGAGTACCAACATGCTTCTGAGGACATCACATTCAAGGACTGCGAAGTAACAAATTCATCTCCAGACGACTGTGCAAACGATGAGTGGAACCAAATGTACAACCATGGCAGTACTATATGGACTTGTTACGTAAAGTCTCGAGGACGTTGAATAAACTTTTCTCTGAGGTACGTGTTCGTTAAAAGCGAAACTCGGGATTATGGATCGAAAATTGTTGCAGGTAAAAGCTTCAATATTGAAAAATGTTACGATTAATCAACACCCAGAAACGTTTTTGTAGAAGTATTCAAACAGAATATTCGGATATTTAGGTCGTTAGTCCACGTGCCTCTTGGCATGCGAGTAGTGAAGTGAGCTGTCACGCGTTGTGCTGGCCACCCCTGCTCCCAGGGCTCCATCCTGTGCGGGACACCCCTGTTCCCAAGGCTCTATCCTGTGCGGGACACCCCTGCTCCCNAGGGCCTCTACCTTGTTACCGAACCCAGTTGAGCCCCTCGAGTAAGAGGAGAGGCCTCGATTACAGCGTACATCCTCCACAGCCAGCATATGATGTGCACATTTGACAAATGTTTCAACGACTAAATCGAGAGTTTGCCCGTAGCTTAAAAAAAATAGATATAGCCAGCTTCTTGAGAGGAACAGGAGGCCCCAAAAATACAAGGGTAAAGCATATTATTTTCTGGCTTGAAAATATGTTTTTAAAGACGAAGATTTTTAAATCAATACCCGTTTGTAATAGTGATACGTTAAAAACAGGGCTATTTGTCGTCCATCTAACGCGTTTGCTTGTGCTGATGCGGAAATATTCCTCTACGGGGACGATTAAAACTCATGAGTATTATTGCAGGGTCATGAAGTGAGAGACCTGCTTTTATGTGGGGATCTTTTGGGCCGCTTGAGCTGATCTCATTAGGTCCAAATTGGTCCCTGGCCTGTGCGCTCTCCGGACAACATTCGCTCGAAAACAGCAACTTTCGTTGGGAAAAAAGCTTGTGCATCACGGACACGAGTCGTAAACAAGGGAGAGAAGGATGGGAAGAGAATAATTTGAACCCTAAAACAAATACGCTCGTAAGTTCTTGCAGCTCCCGGCACTTACATACGTAGGAATCCAGGGTAAGGTGCTCAGGTGAGAGGCAGGCACAGTGTTGACCACAGCAGAGCGGGGGCCAATTGTGGACTTGAGGCACTGTACTGTAAATTGTGATGCTGGGTGAATGTGCTGTGAACGTATGTCTACACGATTGAAAATAATGAACGCATTATGAAATAGAAAAATTCAAATTAGTACGGAGTTAAAATACATAAAGATGTGAAATGCTAACCAAATCAGTTTTATTTAGACTTTTAAGCTAAAGTTAAGCATTAATGGGCACTGATGGATGCAGCTGGAAGATGATAAAAGTGGGTACCGATTAACTTCGGTTTGAAGTCTGCTTAGGAAATTGAAGTTTACACGAATTTATCACGTTAACCGCAGCGAAAGACTTCAATCGTCGTAGTGCAGCTCAAACAAGTAATCAATAAGAACATAGGCTACTTGTCAGTATTCATAGGCGTAAAATTGCCTGCCAGGAATTTGCAGCAGACACCTACGAATTGTAGAAAAGCTAACCTAACAATCTTAAAAACTTTGAAACGAACTTCGCAGCAAAATCCCTTTTTTCTACTTCTAAGCTGTGAGTCTCTCTAGAGACACCTTTAAAGAGGCGTAGTCTCGGAGGCATGTGGGACTCATGAAAACATGTGGAACCAATCACAGCAAGGATGTATAGGTCTGTGCAAAATGCTAAACTTGGAATTGATTCCAGTATAGGACGTTTCCAGTGAAAAATATCAATATTTTTAAAATCTTTCAGTTCAAACTTCAGCATTTATATACTGTTCATCTAACTGTAATTCATTTGAATTAATTATTTCAATTATATATTTCGGTTTCACTTTCAATTCTATTTTTTCACTTAACATTGAGATTCATTTTCAACAAAGATAAATATCGTACAAGTGCCTGATGCATTAGGAACAGGCAATGGAAGGAAAAAAGTTGCAGTATTTAAGTGTTCCACGTGAGAAAAAAATAGTTGATCGCTAGATCCAACACGGTCTT
>VOMN01027613.1:0-19221 GCA_014899125.1 Orchestia grillus | reverse complement strand
GGAGGGGGATGATATGTGGAGGGGGATGATATGTAGCAGGGAATGAAATGTAGTGGGATTTTTATTGCGTGAGGGAAGCTGCAGTAAGATGTGACTGTAGCGGGAGTATTGAAGCTGTTTATTGATTACCCCCTTTTTCTGAAGAATTCACTAAATATCTTCGTAACAAAGTCATATACTCTGCTGCACTTAGAGGCGCGTGGAGAATGAATCACTTGCATGTCGTGACGACAGTGAAATTTCAAAAGACATTTATGAAAGTTCTCCATGTTGGATGAGTCTCAAACCATCGTAGTGCTATTCCTTAGTGAAAAGTCGTTGGTACGAAAGCGAAAATTACTTGTAAGAAATTCAATGGTTGCCTGTTGTGCACACCCTCGAAATGGCCACGAGCTCACAAAGCTCCAGGTTGGCATCAGAAACAAGAAGGATCATCAGTTACAAGTAACTGATCGGCAGTCAATGGAAAATATAGAACCATCAACTGATATATGTTGAAATATGAGATTTGGATTGACTGTACAAGTTATGATTTCTGAGGAATTCCAGTTACGCATATTGTACTTGGTCAGTTTAAATAACGCATCCTTAATGTATATTTATGGCATGTTAATATTCATGAACATGGTCATGAAGTGGGTGTTTTTTACACCATCGTCTTTGAATAAGAAATTTACAAAATATTTATTTAGGATAACATTTTAAAACACGTTAAATGCTCGAAAATTTAAATGTTTAACTAACAATTTCCTGAGGCGAGACTAAATTCAGGAAAACTTGGTTTCGAAGTCCACTAAAACCAAAGCCCTGATACCAAAAAAGTCTCATGTTTTCTGTCCCTTATTGTATTTTTTTTAGAGTTATATTGGAGAGATTGCAGTACCAGGACGGTGATACAATACATGATCGTTTTAAACTTAGAATTTATTCGTTCTTCTAATTTCTCACAGGCTCGGTGAATGTACTATATAGTTGATGCAAAGCAGCATCGCATTAAATTTAATATCTCTTAGTTCCTCATTGAATTGGTTGCAGTACCAGGCTACAGATGCAATATAAGCACTCATTGAATTAAGTACCTCTTAGTACCACATAGAGTTGGTAATACCAGGCTGCAGATGCAATATGAGCACTCATTGAATTAAGTACCTCTTAGTACCACATAGAGTTGGTAATGCCAGGCTGCAGATGCAATATGAGCGCCACATTAAAGACAGATTGGCTAAGATCTTGGCTGATCGAGATGCTCCGTTCGTCCCATTTCGCAGGCGAGCAAGAAATATTTGTTTTAAATCCACGGCAGCTTACTGCAGCTCCAGGACCAATTCCTTAAATTATTTCTCCCAATTCCCAGCGCCGGCCGCGGTGCACCCAATCGCTATGACCGCACTCACTGGTCGTCAATGTCGTAAAAATTCGAGTTCAATTGATACTTATTTTGTGCTACTAATATCATCGAGCGAATTCGAGGTGGGAGTTGGGAATGATGGACGTCGAGAAGAGGAACACCCTCGCAAATGAAAATGCGTTGAGTAAATAATAGAAAGTTGACCGGGTAGAGAAGCCATTGTAATTTATTTTAAAAAGGAAAAGGAGATGAAGCTCAAACTTCATGTGTGTAAGAAGACTTTTGAAAGTATAACTTGCGTAACTGCTAGGTGTGCAGGTCTCGGAATGCATATTTTCGTTCCATGGTATTGCTTTTCAAGACAGCTACAAAAATATGGAAAAGGAAACAATGAAACAGAGACAGCTCAACGCAGGACAGCAACTCTTCGCCTTCTATCTCTCCGATCAGAGGTTGACGTCCTTTGCACCTCATATTCGAGTATGGCCCCTTCATTTCTTTGGTCTCACTTGTGCTCAACATTAACAGACTAACATTACACTGAAGGCTGCCGTCCTTGGACAGTGACAAACTGTGTATAATAAACTGAACCTTTATTATCA
This sequence comes from Orchestia grillus, assembly GCA_014899125.1. Taxonomy (NCBI): domain Eukaryota; kingdom Metazoa; phylum Arthropoda; class Malacostraca; order Amphipoda; family Talitridae; genus Orchestia; species Orchestia grillus. The sequence continues at coordinate 17,271 of VOMN01027613.1, read as the reverse complement.
GAGTCAGCTTCAAGAGTGAAAATAATGAAATCTTTCTGCTTTGAAAATTTCATTACATTGCTTTCGTTTTTAAATTGAATCTTGTTTTGATTATTTGAATAGCTGCAATTTTGTGTTAGAATGCAAGCAAGGCAAATTTCAAGTTGCGTTCCACACCCTGTTCGAGACCACTCCAAGGGAGGCGGGGATGCTAACAGAATTACTAACTCAGTAAAAAATTTGGCGGTTTGGGAGTTAAAAATCCTGAACACGGCCGTTCCAAGGACTGAAACGATGGTGGAGTCTGGGAGAGGATATCTTCTGCTGCTGCAAAAATAACAAATTTTCCTATAAAATTGCTAGCGTATGGGCCAAAGAGGGTCATTGATTTGGGCTACCAAAAGAGTCTTCAAGCCAGCTAACATTTTGAAGTAGAAAACAGGGTGAAGTGCCTGACATGGGGGAGCCCTGGTAGCAGGCTCAGTAGAATGCCAGTTTTGAAATTATTCTTTTGCACAGCGCCGTAGAGTTCAGAAGCTCGTGCTCAGACGTGCAGCGACGCTAGCTCGCGCAAAATGAGCTAGCAAACTTCAACGGTTTTGAAATTTCGAATTTTTTGAAGTTTGTAGCTATACTGGATTCAATCTTAAGGATTTTTTTGTCTCACTTTGTGTTGAATTTTATATGTCTGAAGAGCAATGATTCTTCCAATGGTAGTCTGTTCAAAAATGCTTCAATTGACCCTAAATAGCGCGTGCTATGGAAATTAATATTTTTGCTGCTTATTACCTAACCATGCTCATGTGATGCATTGCTAAGTGCTGGTACTCATATATGTTACAGGAATCAAGATCGCGTTTTGTTTAGGCAAGAACCAGTGGTTTCACATTCTTACCTTGTTCAAATAACTTATTGTATAATATTTTTCTTTGAGTGATCGATCTTTCTTGAAAGAATACATTTAACTGTGATCTTCCTTTTCAAAACCTAGGAGAGACGATCTAGATCCAGATAAGACTTTGATTTATTTATTCAGGTGCCATATTGAGCAGCTTTATATTGTTTCTAAACAACTTCGGCTCAAAGAAATTTACATTTTGTAACAGACTTCGCCATTTCGAGTTCTTTCAGATCGTTTGCAAAATTCGGAGTCGGACGACTTGCTCTCAGAAATGAAATTATGCGCAATTCCGACGAAAGTCTCTTCGTGCTGTCTTCAGCTCGCATTCTTGGCCTGATTGCCTACCGCTTCAGCTTGGAAATTTCTTTTAAACTTTCCTGGATTGTGAAATGAGAGTTCTGGCTTTACTGCGTGCTGGCGATCTGTTGGAATGACAGCTGCATTTCAAAATCATGTGTTATTTAATGAGAATTAAGACACAAAACTATAATGGAGAATCATTTCCTACTTCATGAAAGGGTTTGTGGGGCAGGTAAGTTTTTCGTTACTTCGTTAGTAGTTTTTGAAAAAATGATAAACGAGAAAATGTTTTGAAAATATTGCACGATCATTTTCCTTTCAGCGTATGAACTTAGATTCATTTAGCGAAGTAAACATCCATTTCTTTGGTTCATTTCTCAAACTGGCGAGTAAAAGACAATGTCACGTTTTCGCCGGGTCAGTCTTTTGGTCTTTCTGTTCTCACGAAAGACTTCGCAGGGCAACTCGATTCTTCGATGACGCTCAATTGACGCAAAGCCGTTAATGGCTCACCCAGGCAGTGCCCGCCGGCCGATCTTATTTACTTTTTCCCATTGGGTTGACAGGCACCAATTTTTCAACTTCAGTCTTTCACAGATTCTGGAACAAGAATATCTTTCTCGGTAAATTAAGTCGCACTCCCTAGCCAAATACGATGGGACTTCTAGCAGATGTTAACCAAATGCATTCACAGACAACTGGAAAGAAAATGAAAAACTTCAATTTTATGGTCATCGTTATGCTTACAAAACGAGTGTTTTATTTCTACGTTATCATACATATAAATAGCGTGAAAAACTAGATCTATGGAGAGCCAAGATTCAAGCTGCCGTCATTCTGATTATCGATTGGTGCCGGCCCCGTGCGCCTCCGCGCCGATGACATCTTGCAAATATAGGAGTAAAAAGTGAAGGTAGCACAAAGGAAGGGAGGAAGGACAGAAATCTTTTGAGAGAGCTCTGACGGGGGCGTTGTTGTTTTGTCATTTTGTTGACGGCTGCCAACAAATCCAATCACTCGGGAACAAAGTGACAATTTTCTGCTTATATAAAACGGCAATGATAAACTTTGCGCTAGGAAATTTTTAATTTCCAGTTCATTTCATGGCCTCATTCTGAGAAATCCTGAGCGCATGACGTGTGAGCACTCAAAGCTCCTTGACGACCTCGAGGGCAGGAGTCGTCCCTTGACTCTTTAAATCCAGGTGCACCAGTGAACCTCAGCGCTTTGTATTAGCAATAATTATGACTGAAAGCTGCAACTAGGTTTAAAAATTTACGGAGTGAGTACCAACAGATGAAGAATCAGTGTCACGCTGTGCTCTTTTTTGATTGGATGTTTGCAAACGTCGTATCGTTATAAGTCCTTTTATTACATGAGGTATTATATTTAGTACATTTTAGTACCTTTTAGTACATGAGGATTTGTTCCCTGATTTTTGTTGAACTGTTTAAGTTTTTGGCGTACCATGTTTGAAGTTTAAGCCTCGTTTCAAGCATCAGATATGTTATATGTTTGATTAGCAGTGCTGATCTCAGAATTAGAGATGAACCACATAAATTTATATTTGTCCATTCTAGAAAAGGCTTTCATTAACGCATTCGATGCATTATGAAAATGAGTTTCCCTGTTCCATTCCAAAACTGTTTGTGTTAATAAGGATTTAAATTGTAATTTCCCTATCGCAATGGTCCAATGAAGTGGGAACACTCGTGGCCCACACATAACCAACGATTTATGAGAGTCTGAGGCAAGAGCTAATGGTAATAATTTAAAATGGCTAGAAAGTAGTTGACTTGAAAGTGACTAATACCACATGACGTACACATGCGTCATATGGAAGCAATGTGTTAAATTACTTACATTTTAATGTTTTTGGTGTACCACGGGACTAAGACCCCGAGATTTCAATGTTTGTACCAAGGACCACTGAAGTAAAAGGCGTTATTATTTTGCGTTACTTCTGAAATTCATAAATAAAAAACGACAGCTTCGTCGTGGGTTGAGTTCGATACGATGAGGAGTTGCGTGACACTTAAAGTTAGTTTGATCTCAGCAAGAAGGCACACTCAAAAAGGCATGAGAAAATCGCTGCTCTCTGAAAAGTACGATTGTGTTTAGAGCGTTGAACTCTCGCGTGGAATCAACGTCAAGTATGAAAATTTCGGGGCTCAAATGATGAAGTGAATTGACAGCGATAGTGTTTTGATGCTTGTCTCTAGATGTCAGTCAGAACGTTCTTTAGAAAATTAAAATACTCCCGAGAAGACACTTTTTCATTAATTAAACGGATTTCTATGACGATGAAGGACTTGCAAGAGGAATGAGTGCAAGACTTTTATACCTCTGCCAATCTTTTGAAAGCTCGCGACTGTAAGAGCACAACTGTACATACTTTGGACTTATTTTAATGAAGAGATTGAAGAGTTTAAAACCTGCTGTAGCGAGGAAACCAAGTATGCACTTGAGGTGAGGTTAGGATTGAGGTATAAATAGTGACAAGGAAAACCATGGATTATTATTTACATATTACGTGAACTGTTGGCAAGGAGGTGGATTCCTTTATGAACACCGACCTAAGGATCGGTGGTTGGCTCAGTAAGGTGACTTTAGATCAGAAAGAGAAGAATTTATTGGAATTTCCTCCCTGATGACCCTTTCTACAGAGTTCCTCAACGAATCAATTGCAGCGATCTTTTACGTCGGTCAAGAACTGCAATTTAGTCGCCAGCTATCGCCACAATCCCTTCCTGGTCAAAACACGAGATTTTAAACAGGCATTGAATTCATGCCTTTCTTTTGAACGGCTGCCAAGGCAGCTCAATTCATTGCAAAGGTAAAACTTGACGATTAGATCAGGAATTTTCGAATTTTAGAGGCAGCATTTTCCTGGATAGTGATCACGGTGAGCTGGGCTGTTCATTAATCAATATTAATTGCTTGTAATTGAAGGCACCCAGGCCGGCAAGACAAATCTCGTCCTCAGATGCCCTGGGCAGATGAGGTCTGATTTACGAGCCCAGACTGCCCCTCCCTGCGTCCGCTTTCTTTTCTCCTAATCCAGCCCTTAGTCTTTCTTTTAAATTAAATTCTGCTCCAAAATCCTACCCCTGGAGACACCGTGAGTGAATGAATATGGGTTAAAGTTTCCGTTCTTTTTTTCTCTACGGGACTTTCTTGGGATTCTATATTAAAGAATTCTGATTTTTAAGGACCTACGATTGAATTGATCAGTTCGTCCTATTGTTTGCTTCTATTCCAGACATAAATTCAGCTTGAAAATTTTCACTTTAATTTCGACACTTAATCCAAAACCAAGGATAAGGATGCAAATGTTTCTCGAAGGTATAAAAAGTGCAACAAAAATTAATATTAAGATACCTCGCTTATTAAATTAGTTCCTGGTAAATTATGTATGGAAAACCAATTTTGACAATCTCACTTGAGCTACATGCATCAGCAAATTTTTGTACACGCACAGAATGAAGAGGTTTTGAAAGAGTTAGAGGTGAAATTGCTCAAAATAACCTTGGCTGAGAATAATGGAATGACTAGCCATGAAAAATGATGTTGGGGAATTTGATGTCGAATTTCCTTCCCCGATTAAAATTGAGGCATTGCACCTTGGAAGGAAATGAGTTCAATCACAAAATTTTAAAATCACATAATAATGTGTGAATATGTATTCCTTCATTCATCTTTATATATACCGTCTTAGGAAAATGTCTATCTCACTTCTGAATATAAATAATTCCCAGGGTTCAACATCGATTTGCTGACGTACACTACATTCAGGGAAAAGTTTTCTGATACTTGTTGAAACAAATTTGTTTTAACAGGCATTTACTGTCTTTTTAATTTCTGTTAGAAAAGGATAAGAGAGCATTACGAATTTCTCGATAACTCTTATATTAAAAGAAGTGGAAAACTTCATTTGCTCAGGATGATCATACACCTTAAAACTAATAACTGGAATGGTAAAAACTAGAAGTTTGGTGAAAAAAATTGTACCAAATCTGCTGTATTTTGGTAAAGCCCCTACTCTATTCGACATATATGTAAATATGTGGCATGTATGTATACTGACACATGTTTTCGGGTTTTCATGAGCATGTTTAACAATCTCTGATCTCACGTGAGTTTCCCACATAGATTGGAGAATAAATAGGAAATTTTAATAAATATTAAAACTAATTTTGATGTCTTCGCACCAAAGTTCTTAAGTCATAAATGTAACGTATCGTTGAAGGTTTACTCATCAATATGTCTTTGCTGAACACACTAAGTTCCCTTCAATCAGACCACTCTCAACTAATTCACTAACCTGTGGCGATAAATGAAACCTTGTGGTTGAAAGTACACGCCAAATGCTTATTTCTTAATAAATCAAAGAACCATCCTTACACACCGCAGGCCGCCGCAGCACTGAGCTTACGATGAAGGTTAACACACACTGATGGATCCGCTGGAACCGTAGATTTTTCGCGAGTGGGTAACTTCTGCGCAGCACTAAATAAATTACGTTTCGTCAATAAAATTAACTCGAATAGAAGTCACTTTGAAGTGTCAAAAACCAAATGGACAAACCAGAGAAGTTAATACCATCGAATTTCAAAACCCACAGCTCATAATTTCCAAAGGTTTAAAGTTCTAGCATCTGAGTATATCTAATATACTGAATACATATTGGAAAAACATTCTATTACCTTCATAATGTGCTTAGCAAACTAAGGCATCAAGAACTTCAGGAATTCAAATTTCGTTGAATTGGTTGTTCAAGGAGCTTCAATTTTCAGATGAGCCTCCACGACGTTGCGCGCAGGTGACGGAGACTTGAAAAGTGTTGGCATCTGAACCCTTGTTCGGATGGGTTGTTTAACGTCTTACCGTAATTGCGAATTTATATTGTCCGAAAATTCAAAGTGTTTTGGTGAAAATTTGCTGAGTGCATGCATGGTCAAATCCTTCCACAACATTTAGATTCGGGATCACCGAAAGAAAATATTTGTTATGGCGTGAAAACCATGCGAATTCCTATCGATTTAGCTCGTTAATCAATTCTTCGTCAAATTTTAAGCCATAAGTCATTCACTCCCACCATGCAAACCATGTAAAACTATCTTTGGAATCTGAGTTACGTTCATATTGAGACACGACTGTTTCTTCATTTAAAACTTGATTCATTTTTTTTCCGCTAAAATTCAATTTCAGAAACGAGCTAGAATAAGAGAGATTTTGGGCACAACCTTCCATTTGAGTTTGGACTGCCTTGAAATGGCGAATCATGAAATGTTTGCAAGCCTAAGGAACACGGGGAAAATTATAATTGCATTCACACGATTAGTAAATGATGATAACATTGAATTGTCAATGAGACAAATCTATGATAGTTGAAATTAATCAATAATTATGACAAATTACACTACATAAAATGAACCAAATGACGTAGGTTTGAGAGGTAGCTTCAATTCTCTCCCAAATATGCAAAGCACCGTGTGATGAATAATTTACCCTTCAACCGTGCAAATTATTACTGCTCGTCTTCCAAAGTCAATGAATATCGTTTGACTACAGAAGAGAAGAATGAAACACAAAATAACTGTAAACACATTACCTAGTTGAAACGATGTCACGGGAAAACAAATTACATATCACAGAGAAACTATATAGAATGTGAATGTAGGCTCAGTGAGAAATGAATGAATTATTGACTTAAATAAAGGGTTGACGGCGTAACTGGTGAATGAATCGCTAGCAGAGGTACGAAACATGAGGCGTTATGAGAAATAAAAATACCTCATAAAAATTTATTTCAACAGCACAAAAAACTAACCTTTACAATCCACCCGAACCACGGTGCTTCCACAATCGTATCACATAACCATTAAATGCTGTTCTGTATTAATTAAGAAAATTTTCTGTTTCACATCTGTATTTTTCTCCCTTAGAAATTTACCTCACACTAACGCAATTCACGTCAAACGTCGAGAACGTCGTGGTCGGGACGCTGATATATTTAACATATAACTTGTTACACAGTCAGTCAAATGTAGTTTCAGTGTTTGGCGTTCACTGGATTTTTATACAAACACTTTACCACTGAAACGACTGTCTTCTATACTTGAGTGATGTTTGAAATTCGTTTCTTCTGTAATACGATGACTTCATTGCGATGACTGATACTTCATCTTCTCAAATCGGGGACCTTCTTGCCTTCTTCAATGAGCAGGGATGCAGGAACTATGCCCGTGATTCTGGTGTTAGTGTTCGAAGATAATTATCACTACGATGATGGATTTCAGTCCGAAGTAAAGAATTTTACCGCATGTTAGTGTTGAGACGGCGATTGGGCAAATTCTCGGGATACATCTTTGACAATTGATTGGCGGCGATCTTGAGTGGCATGTATTTACTCCACAACGCGGCGAAATTTTTTGCTCCCGAATATGGAACTCCGTGAATCCTTCAGTAACTTGATATGCAAATTACATTGGTGTAGTTCTGAAGAAATGGCTCGATAATACCTTCAGCCAAAGATGTATTTTGGACTGCAATGACAATGAGCTTCAGGTGAATCAAGGCTGTGCTCATTTTAGCTGCTGACTCATTGATATGCACGCAAACTACAAGATCCAGTGTGAATGCTAGAATTTTGGGTACCTTGAATTACTGCCACTTGCCACCCGGCCTCGAGGGAGTCCTGCGGTGCCAGCCCTAAGTCCTAAAGACTGGCCTGAGCAGGCCGTCCCTCTCCTCACGGGCACCAAAATCAATCTCTCTCATCCGTGCTTTGCGGTCCTCAGGTTTTCAAATGCACGCTCAGGTATTGGTTGGTCGCTACCCTATTCGCGAGTTCAAGTCAACTGGCCCTAAGGCCCCCTTTACAGCACGCCTTAGTTTAACCATCTTGACCAATCGTGATCACTGAGCACGTGAGGCCACTCCACTTGAACCAATTCTTTTCAGCCTTTCCGATTAATGCTTTTTCCCTTACAATAAACATTTGTATCGCGTTGCCAGCCTTATGCTGCCTGAGCCCATGAATTTCCCCGAGCCCATTACGAGTGTCAAACAAATTTCCGTCTACTCAGGGTTATTCGATACGTCTGTTATTGTGAACTTAATTGGAAAGTTCTTCATCGTCCAAGTTTTGCTACAGAAGCATAATATTGAATTTCCTTAACTAAATATACTTAAGAACTTTTGAACCCTGCGGGAAATGAAAGAAACCTTCCCTACGTCCAGAAAATCATAATTATTCATTTTTCATCCCAATCCTTACTAAGATTTGCACTCCTTCCACACCGGAGACAAACTGGCACTCGATCAGTCAGCCTGCCTGGGTGACAGACAAGCATCACCGTCAAGTTCTCCGACAGGATGAGGAACTTCAAAGCAAAATAAACACTGAGAAAAACCTTAATCCAATTCCAGTGACAGAATCGAAGGCCACTTGGAGCTTGCGTGGTGTGGGGCATCACAGAAGCATCGTTGACAGCCGTCAGAAATCAGACCGGACCATTTAGGCGAGGGAGGCTCTCGAGCAAAGGCCGCTTCAAGTGATCCTCTAATCGGTCCCTCTGAAAGGAGGGCGGCAAATCGTAGATAATGAGGATGGTCCAAAGAATTAGGGTGGCCGAAGGAAATCTATCGGAGACCAGCAGCTGCCCTCGGGCAAATGTTTTCTGGATCACGGCCTCCGTAAGCTGTGCTCCTTGGCAAACGATAGCGTCGTGGTTTTCTTTTTCATTTTGGTTTTGATCACTTATTGGTGCCCAAATAGTGTCTGTAAATTGCCTCATATCGCAGGAGCAATTGGTGGTTCTGAATAGAATTAACTTGTGTTGTTAATTCATCAGGGAAGGTACTTTGGTTTTTATATTTCTCAAGAAACTGAACTTGAAAAATGTTTCGATAAAATGTGTTACGTATACGGAATCAAAAAGCAGAATCAAATCGAGCCTAGACGTTCAGAGCGTCCCAGACTAACGCAGCTCCAAAAGTTTAAGTTTACGGGAACAAACCAATAAAATACAGAAAAAGATATAAAACTGAGTTAAAGCATGCGCTTTTGGGTATCAAAATCACTAAACTTGATTGCACGAACTTGAAGATATACTTCTGCGAATGAATGTTATCAGATCGGAAATTTAGTGCATAGGATATGTAGTGACCGTGAAAGTACGTGAATGTTCAAGATTTTAGGATGACGTTTTGAGTGAAATAGAAAGTCATTAAAACGTACATATTGACTTCTAAATAATGCAGGTTTTCATCCTCATCATAAAAGTGTACATTTGTATTCTAACGACCAACACTTATAGAATGTCAGTGGCTTTTTCGGCTTCAGTAACGCTGGGCCGCTTTGTACTCACATGTCGCATACAGAGGGGAAAAAAATTATATGGTGACGATGTATAGGGTGACCCACATGTAACACATATATACGAAATTGTATTTCAACAACGCAACTGGCTATTTTTGATGAATAAATAGGATGCCAAGTTATATGGCGTCCAATTAAAACATTAATCATGTTACTAAAACAGTTATTCCTGAGCCATTTGTATTTTATGATTAATGGATAATATTCATACCTACACACATACGTACCCATAAATGTAAATAAATATTCATACGTTTTCAGGGAAGTTACATATGTACATTATGATGAAATGACATGTAGGCTTGTGAGCGCGCATGTTCTCAAGAGTTGACAATCAGATCATCAAATCGTAAAGCAGCAATGAGTACTGCACAGTAAGATTTCTACTCGTCCCCTAATATTTATAAGCTACTAGCGATCCCATCCTGCAAAATGACGGTAAATCTCGAGTGAAATAATGCAACTTTCTGTATCCCTAATACGGACAGCTTTTGGGACACAGCTTCGCTCATTTGGAACACATACCGGAAAATCTGAAAATTTTCCTGTCTTTTTTCTTAATTAAGACTGTGAATTTATTGTTATGCCTACAAAAATAATACATGCAAGCATAAATTGGCGTATTATTATACCGAGAGTCCCCGAAAAGTGTCTCCTATTATAAATTTATCATTTCTCATGGTTCAAAACGAGACATTTTTAGTCTGGGGGTTCAAAATGATATGATGGGAAATTATGTTTGTTATTAGCGTTCAAATATTTATTAATAATGACTGAATTATGAGCTCATAACGAAGCATTAAATCAACTCTGGTTGAAAGGGGTTTGTGACAAGGAATTTCTAGAACGATATTATCGAGTTTTTTTATAATTTTTTTACTTTTCCAAAAAATGAAACACAGTGCATGTAATAAAACAGTAAATAAGTTTAAATATAAATTTCAACAATGGTGGAGCAGTGTTTCGAGGAACAGTTCACGCTAGGATGAAGTGAGCCACTACTTGTCTCGAAAGGAACGGCGGTCATGTTGGAGGATGCGAAAGTACTGCGTTCATTTTATTTATTTAGGTTTATTTACTGTTTTATTGCTTTTCCTATGCTGCTCGTACGTTCTTAGAAAGCTGAAAATATGTAAAAGACCAATAAGGTTATTTCAAAAGAGCCGCGTCACAACACACTTGTTACCACAGCTCATTTACTGTCTCATTCTGAACTCATTACCCATGGTTTTTCACAAATAGGTAAAAGTAAGTAAACCAAAAAATTCCTCTAAAATGAAACAAAGAGATTCAAAATGTCTCAATTTGAGCCGGAGATGTGGTAATTCTAAAAATAGGCCTATTTTTCAGGGATAATCGGCACACGTTGTAAAGATGTTGCGAGGACACCCGGTGCACATGGTAAAGATGTTGCGGGGACACCCGGTGCACATGGTAAAGATGTTGCGGGGACACCCGGTGCACATGGTAAAGATGTTGCAGAGACACCTAGTGCACATGGTAAAGATGTTGCAGAGACACCTAGTGCACATGGTCAAGATGTTGCGGGGACACCCGGTGCACATGTTAAAGATGTTTCGACCACCAGCTCCTCATGACACGGCGTGGTGAGACGCCCCATGGATGTACGACTGGCACAGTGACACGGCACAATTTCAGGCTTATCACTCGCAATCAATACTGTCCCAAGGAGGGGAGAGGAGGGGGAGGAGCAGGGGGAGAGGATGTGAGAGAGGGAAGGTTGTGGGTAGGGTGAGAGGGCCTTAATCTTCTTCTCTCGCTAATTATAACAATATTTACTTGATGAAAAATTACAATTACACGTGTACTAGTGATGTTATCAAATTAGGGGCATTCTCCTGTGCCTGCTTGAAACCTTCACATTCTTCTTCACGACGAGATGAAACAAACGTTACTGACGAACTTCAGATGTTGAACAAAGAGTTGAACAACTCATCTTAAAAGATCAGCGCACCTCGTTGTCTCTCACTTCACAGAAGCGTTTCTTAAATATTGCAGTTCAGAGTTTTTATTTCTGTGCCTCCAATTGCCTGTCACCAGTGTGATGCAATGAAGGGTGTGATATTAGACTCAATATCAATTGAATATCATCGCTCCTCACCACCATAGTCTAACGTTCTTACGGGATATTCTACTAAATGTCAATTGAATATCATGCCCTGTTACCATCTTAAGTCAAAGTAAGTATGTAGAATTCCACTGAATTTCAATAACATATTTTCTCTTGCCACTACCGTGAGTCAATATACGTACTTAGTATTCCGATGAATATCAATGTTAGATTAGCATTAAGTGCCAATATCGTTAATGCACCTCGCCGCACCACAGAACTCTTTCACAGGATGCACCCCAATGAGTCCTCGATTGTTGGCTCACTCACTTCTCCAGCTCAAATTAAAGTGTTTTTAGCCTGTTTTCTATGTCATTGGCAGTTCTGACACAAAACTGCAACAAAACTGGATATAAAAACAAGTTTAAAAATTTACTGCTGTGAAGTCTTGGTTGGATGATTATCCGAAGTTTATTAAGCTTGTGAGAAAGAAAATAAAATACTAAATGACACGAAAAAAATATTTTAAGGGTATCAGTTTGCACAGGAGACATGGGCAGATTAACTTGGCCCAGTTTGAGGCCCTCTGAGTTGGGTCGCCCATACAAAGGTGTCAGAATACAGCCACCGTACCTACTACACCACTTGCTGCTTAAGTACATTTTGTTCATTGGTAGTAAGTTTTGTTCATTACTGCAAACATGAATAATAAATCATCTCATACGTGGACGTGGTAAAGTACATAGATACGGTAGTTTATTTCAGTTATTTTTTATGTTGACTTTTGGGGACGTTTTGTACATATGGTACATTTTGTTCATTATTGCATACAAGAATAATAAATTTTGTGCAATACGGAGAAAAATAAATCCTCTCATACGTGGAAGTGGTAAAATAGATACGGTAGTTTATTTCGGTTACTTTTTATGTTGATTTTTGGATAGTCCCCTAACGCGCCACTTCTTACCACACGGTCTCACTGCAGCCGAGGATCGTTTTGTATTCTCACGTTGTATCGAGAATCATATGCTTCATTACTGCATAGCTGCCACGAAATTGTAATTCTTTTGCTAAGCCCAGCCACCTCAGGCTTGAGCAGCAAACTGTCTGGCCCGACGTCCAAAATGCGGGGATCAGGAACCGAGTTTTTCTCCGAGTTCAGGCAGCGCAGATCTGGCGTGGGCCCAGATCATCTCTGTCAGCAGTTGGTCACTGTGGCCGTATTTTTTAGTGGCAATAAATAGAGAATGATTCACGCAGTTCTTAGCCTCACCAACTTGGTTTGAATTTCTCGCATTGCTGTCTCTGTCTCAGTCAGTGAAATTTCATCGTTTTCGCATTTGAGAAGATTGCGCATGTTCTGCTTCACACGATTAGTCAGTCTAAAGACAGTGTCGGCAGGCATCCAAAATGGGAATCGAATGCCAAATTTGCTCTCAATTCTGAGTTACCACCGCGATTTAATGTAGAGTCCCTCGACGTCCGACCTGACTCCAGAACTGAGAGCAAAGTTAGCATTGCATGCCAATATTGGGTGTCTGCTGACATTGTCTTCAGACGTTGACTGATCGAGTGAAAGAACTTTTATGAATAAGGTTGATTGTTTTGTACCATGACATATGTACGTTTTAGCCCACTGTTCAAAGGATTAAGTTTGTTCTGATGAGCTTCCAAAGAATAGTAATCGCGCAAGCTCGAATTTAAAATACAACGTACAAATGAATATGTTTCTGCCGTACAGTTGTAGAATTTAATGAATTTCATGGTTCCTCCGGAAATTGAGGAAAATTGTTTCCCCATAAGATTCTGATTCATAATGAAGGTTCCATTACGGCGCCAAAGGTCGTAATTCAAGAAATGGTATCTTACCCCTAACAAATTGCTCCGAAAGTGTGGCCTTCGACTACTCGAAACATTTTATGACGACTCTTTTTTGGCGTCGAAGCCCTCGAGAGTATATGACTTCTTTCAACGTTATTTTCCAGCGATCTTGTCCATAATTTCAAAGACTGTCTCACGGGCCTTATCGAGAAATCCTGACTCAGCTTAGCCGTAAAATCAATGACTTCTAAACCTAATTTGTGCCGGTCCAGTTCTAGGGGTGTCTGCTGAATTGTCGCGTTTAGTGGCTTCTTCTCGATGTTGGCAACAGAACGCTCCTCCTACAACACATTTCCCATCTTAATCTGTGAGTCTGGCTCGATAACTCAGCTCTCGATTTATTAACCTCTTTGGAATCCTATACCCTTTCGAAACTGTGGTCTTTCGAAATCGTGTGGAGCTCAGAGAAAGTAGCTTATGTGCTTGCTGAACGAAATGTAAAGAAACTGATTTATCGAGTGAACGCTGGCCTGGAATAAAGTTCTCATCTATACTGCAAGGCTCTCATCAGCGACAGGGAACGGAGTCAATGATGCGGCTCTTAATCGCTTTATAGGCCCGCTGCAGTGGCTTAACGCGCTCTTGTTCGGCTCTACAGACCGCCGCTATATGATAGAGCGCTCACTACGACGAGGGAGAACAGTTCGCGGTTTTGAACTGCTTGCGGCAAAGCTTTGCTGGTACTTGTGGGTACGAAAAAGCTGGCTTCAGCCGTTGTCAAATCGTACTTTATTTTTTTCCTGAGTTTAGCACAGCAGAACTTATGTTATTTTTAGGGCATTAGAAACATTTGGCGTGTAGAGTTGTGTTTTAAACTTTTTCTCGACATGTTTTCTCACGGCATTCACAGGATTCTTCACTAGCTTCAGATGTGTGACCGCACTCGGAAAGAATACAAAGCGATCCACGTCATCGGAGGACGAGTAGACTCGCTTGATCCCTTTTTATTGAACGAAGAAATTTATCTCTAAGTAATCGTATCAGCTCATACTATATTATAAAATTTTATGATTCCAATCTAATATTTCCGTTCATTAACTGAATTCGCATTGTATTAACTGCTTGATAAGTGGAGTCGGTATTGTTCTCGCATCATCACTGAATATTCTTCTCAATCAATACAACAAATACACAATGCAGAATGTAGAACGAGAGTTAATACCAGTGTGTTGCAGGATTTTTCCTATGGGATGCAATAAAATGGCTGCCGCAAGAATACTACCTTTTGTAAACAGGACATTTCTGCGCTGTCACTATTGACAATCGAGTCGCAGTTTTCAATCGAAGATGCCATGGAAGAGAATTCTTGCGAGTAAGGCCACTGTTGACGAAGTCCAATGTTTAGTGGAGTTGTGAATTCTTTGGTCGTGCCGCTCTGGTGACTTTGCGCTCAACATAAACTAGGGAAAGAGTGTTATGTTATCGACACTTTCTTTAGTCGCATGAGCGAGTGACGCTGCGCATAATCGATTATCATTTGGCTTGAATCAGGGCACGATACTTTGCCAAAACACATAAAAAAGCGGCCATTGAGCGGCCTGACGACACCCTGGGGACCTCATTGCAACCCCTTCAGGGCCCATGCGCCTCGGGGATCAATTGCAGCTAAATCACATGAGCGGCAGCTCCGTCACCGGAATTGGCATACGGAGCTAGCATGGATGCGCGCAGCCGCTGCCTCGGCTCCAATGAAAGAACTCCTAATGATTTGTAGGCTAGTGAGAGACGCCGCCAAATTGATGCTTGTTATCGAGGCCATCAAAGAGAGAAGACGGTTTTTTATCGAGAGATCGAAGACTATGTGTCTCGCGCTATCGACTATTGAGTCTTTCTTCACTTGCATGTTGGTTTAGTGGATACTGGTTCACTTTTAGGATTATTTGTTTCGTTTTTGTTCAAGTATATTCTGAGCGGTAGTCTCGCAGAGCTATGCAAAACGGTAGCTCAGTTTCTTCGATTTGTTTGTCTCTGTTTGCACATCTTTAGCTCATTTTTAAAATGTGTATATTGCATATTTTACTGCATCGACACAGTATGGGGAAGAGAATTTCAAGCATTGACTCTCTAGCTTGCGTTGAGGCCCAGGTTAATGTTAATATGACTTTACGCTAATAAAAATATCACAAAGTAATGTAAAATGACTTCACCATTAATTTCTTCACTATTCAAAACATTTTACTAAAGTGCCGAAGTTTTATCTGGCATTTCGTTCGAGAATTTTCAATTCCAATACTCCGTTCTCATATCTTTAAGTTAGCCAATATTGGATCAAAGTTCAATGCTGGCCTAAACGGAAACTTGGCAGACGAGGTGCATCTCCGAGTTATACTTCATGGTGCGAGACGAACTCTACGCCATTGCTTTCTTCGTGCGTGCATACGTACGAGGAAATCAGCTAATAGTACTGTACTCGTTAGGGATTTAAAGAGTTACTCTTATTGTCTGGGAGGAGTCAAAACCGAAAAATGGTCTCCTCTAGGCAGTACATCATATTGCTTCGGTTTTCGCGTTATCAAAATCTGTATATGAATACCGGAAAATCTGAAACATTTCTTCATTTTTTCAGCGAAATGCGGTCGACGAACGGGAATTTTTTACAACGTTTACAAACTCTACGGAAAAGATGCGACTCTAATGATCACAAAAGCTATCCTATAAAAGCATTCACTGGTAAAAAATATAATATTCAACATATTACAATATGTGCATAATCACGAATAAACTGTTGCACCGTGAAGTATATGTGAATGGTGCATAGCTAATCGGGAGCGGGAGCATCTTTGAACAGGAAGCTATTGCTCATTTTAGTGCACTTTTATTCGACAAAACTCATTTGTCAAACTTGTTCTAAAACACAAATGGACTCATTTTGAATTAACGAGTGGAAATTTTTCTTTTTTTATTCCTACGTTTGTTGAATGTACAGGTAGCCTGTCATACTGCAGAAATTGCAGACATACACTGTGTATAATTTTACAGTGCCAGCTATCATGCAGTGTAAGAAGACCACTTCTCTGTAGCGTTATATGTTTATATACCACACTCAAAAGTTGCGTTAGTTGTATTCGATGGAACAAATGCAGTTCTTGATCACAATCACTCGATAAGAGGGGGTTCGATGGCATGAATGCAGTTTTTGATCATAATCACTCGATAAGAGGGGAGTGATTGTTTTCGATGCTAGTTTATGAGCTCATCTATTTAAAGAGCGGTCATCAGAAATTCTTAGGATGTGAAATTTTACTTAACTGGAAGTGGACGCCAATTGCTGCTCTCTCAGCGTCTTCGTCTCTCTTTTGCTGGTCAAGCTGTTTCTGTCCAGCAAATTGGCAGTCAAAGGGAGCTTTTACGCATGCATTATCGTAGTTTTGAATATTTATTTACTTCTGGAATAATTTTCTAGGAATTTCTTACCGCGTTCACTTATTCATTCATTCACTGAGCTTCTAACTCCTTTTTATTTTTCTTATTAGTTCATTTATTTGCACATGTATTAATTCACGAATGTACCTATGAGAAGAACAGGTTCAATTTTTTAAGTATTTTACCAGTTTATACGTATTCTTTTGACTTTTTTTATGAAATACTCGTATAGTTTTAATGTTGTTCTTGTATGTAATTTTTTAATTTTAAATACCGTCACTGAAAAGTACGGGACTTCGTACAGGCTGAAAATTTTCAAAAATTTGTCTCTCAGTCATTCCTTAAGTAAAATATGAATGAAAGGCTCTTGAGATGTCTTCAATTTCGATG
>VOMN01027609.1:0-11339 GCA_014899125.1 Orchestia grillus | reverse complement strand
CTCAGGGTTAGATTCCCTACCAATAAACCAATTTCTGCAATCTATCATGAAATTCGTGTTCGAAAGACATTTTGTTATCTATACATGTTTTGATTTTCTTGTGATCTCATTACGATATTGTTAAATTATTACGCCCTACGCATAGTAGGGCTGATCAAAAAGTTTCGTAAATGTGTGAAGAATTGTTAAATAACGAACATTAGTTTGTTGCGTCACCAATCTCCTCCAAAGCATTCTCCTTCCTTACATACACACTTGTTCGACCTTTCCTGCCGCTGTCGAAAAGTCCCTCCTCTAAGTCCTCTCTCTTCAAGAACTTCAAATTATTTGTTGTGTTCAATTTAATGTGTCAAATAGTTTTCCTTTCATCATCTTTTAGTTTAGGGAATAGCCAAAAGTCGCTAGGTACGAAATCGGGAGAATATGGTAATGCAAAACCTCTGCTAGATTCATCCCAACCATGAACTGCTGAACTCAACTATGGTTTTACAGCCATGATTTTACTCAATTCGGCGGGTACCACAACAACAACCCCACTCCGAGACTCGCTCTAGCACACTGACGCACACTGGAACGCCAATACCCGCCACTGAGCTCGAGTACGGTGTTCTCCCGAAGCTCCATCATTTTAGCTCGTCCTGGTGTCGAAAGTATTACGGCATCAGACCTGTTTATCGAGCTTTTTGAAAATACCTCATTATCAATCATTTGATTTGATGGAATATATGAAATCGTAGATGCTTTACTCAACTCTTCCGAATATTTAAAAAGAAAAAATTCTTACAAACAGAAATGAGAAATTTATATTTTTTCCCCGCAAGACCTGAAGCAAAAAAGGTCTTGAGTAACCATAGCAGGATTTTAATTGAATACCGAGTACTATTTTCATCGCTGTGTTGTCAAGAAGTTGATCGGAAAATAATTGAAGCCCAGATACATACACGTGTTCGACTGCACTGCAGACAAATTGCCTACGATATCACTTGATGACCAAGGAACAAACAAATACACAATAACATTTCACAAAAATCTTTAGGTCGCATAGAAGGACAGAGATAAGAGACTTGCAGAGCAAATTAAACTCTCACTCTGATGAAGAAGCGCTCGCGTACTTGTCATGAGTTAAAGACGACAAGGAGCTTTTGCCGCACTGCGAGAAAACTCCGAACCTTTACCTCGATGAGGGAAGACACAGAGGGGTGTTCGCGAAGGTCTGGAGGAGAGAAAGCGACCCCTCTCAGGTAACTCTGCTGATTGGATGTGCTGGTTCGGAGCTCGAAAGGCAAACTTTGAGAGGAGGTCAAGTTTCTTTCATTGCTTTTTTGGCCTCCGTACGCCACTGAGTGATCGTTGGACGACGCTGTGGCGGTACATGAACATGGCCAAGAAGACAGGCAAGGATAGAAAGAGAGTAATTACTCTAATTAGTTGTGTATTTTAACCTTAAAATATTGTTACCACTGTGAGGCAAAGTATCATCGTTAACGAATTGATAATTACTTATGCTAAGCGACGACATATCTTTGGGAAAGAGCTAAGACGGAGATTGAAACCTCTTGTTTGGCGTGTGATCTTCTCTCTCCCGTATTGTACATATAGTGCCTGATTGAGTGAACTACATATGTATGTCATGCGACATCATTTTTCACCCTTTTTACATCTGGTTTGGGTTTTTTAAATCAATTGAAAACTTCCGTCAATATAGATATTTCTGTCAATGTATTATTTGAAAAGAATGTGTTACATAATACGCTCTGCACACATGTACATCTGTACATTCTGTGAACATTTGTCCTACAAACAATTATTTAGAGACGGCAGAAGTAACATTCACATTCACTCTTCATTCAGCAAGTGTTTTATTTATCTTTTGTTGCATCTATCGTTTGTATTCGGACATTGAAAGATTTTCATTTCCTTTAGATAAATATATCATCATCGCGTGCAATACGGTCTCGTGTTGACATCAGGGCGACTACCTCGTTTATCGATTCAAGGTCCAGCCTGCCCTGTGGAGCTTGTAGTGATGCTTAGTGATGAAGCCCGACTCTGAGTGCCTATAGGGTCCATCACACGATCAGTCAGTGTCTGAAGACAGTCTCGGCATACACCCAAATATGGACGTCGAAAGTTAATTTAGCTGTCAATTCTGGAGTTAGGTCTTAATTCTGACTCTTGAACTAAGATGAAAGTTAGCATTCGTTGGCCATATTTGGATCTCTTTCGACACTGTTTTCAGACTTTGACTGGTAGTGTGCAAGGCCTTTAGGGGACACTGTTTGCGATCGTTGAATTTGAAGTAGAAGTTCGTGTAAAATGCACCTCACTGAGTTTCATCATTTTTACCGAGAACCGTGAAAAAATATCACCGCGGAAAAATCCTTAGTAACTAAAGCACAAGTCCTGAAATGCGTACAGTTGAGATTCGTTACGGTGGCTTCTAAGAAGTCTATTTATTTTATTGCTGGTTTATAGAGTTTCAAGGTTTAACATAAAAATTTATACGTATATAAGCATGTGGAACACGCTATATTTTTTGCGCCTGTTCAAAGTATACTTTCTAATTTAAGACATGAAGCCTTTTCACTGTAGATTTTGGGTCAGCTTAAACATTACTATTACTTCGTTTTCAAGATTTTCCGGATAGCAGAGGAATCAGAATCGAAACGAAGAGATTTTTCTATTATCTATTTTTTATCATTTTAGGCCAAAGACAGATTTCATTACATTTTCCATCTCCAAGGAAGTCGACCATATGTTGGGAAACGTTTAGTAAATTTTGAAACAATGCATTATCAAAAACCTAACTACTCAATAAATAAATACTGTAACAATGCGGATCCACCTTAGAGTACAACAATTCTGATGAGAAATAATTTATCAGCTAGAACGCAGGCTCATTCTTGACAGAATATAACTTTTACACCTGATGTGTTCGTCAGGAGAGTGGAGGAAAACCGTTCCTCGCAGTGTCCAACAGTCACGAATTGAGAGAAGCCTTAATGTGTCCCCATAAATAGAACAAAAAAATAGTTGATCACACGTGATGGAACGTGCGGCCAACACCACTGGACACGCCACTCTCGTACCCCTCAGTGAGGCCACTTCGAAAAGTGAGCAGGCACAAATTCCATCGTTTGCGGCACCATGTTTCGAAGAACAGAAAGTGAATGCAAGAATTACACCATGGGTTTATCAGAATAACTCCATGATGTTTCGCCTGCCATGGTGCTAATAAAAAAAAATATGAAATGTGTGGTTGAAGTGTGGGCTATTGAGGTCTTCTTTAAAATATCATAAATCATGTGACGTTACTGTATATTTTTTTGCACATTCCAAACGATACTGGAATTGAATTTATGACAATTTTAATTAGGCCACATAGCGCCTATTTGAACTCTAAAAATCTATGCATGCTTACCATCGTGGTCATAAACGCGGTCGAGATCGGATCAGCATGGCTCTCGATGAGGAGGCTTAGATAGTTATAGGAGAACGTTTTTCCATTTTAACAGAGAGCATAATTTATTTTTGTCCTCATTCTCTCCGCCCTCAATATAACATTTCACAAATCTTCTCGTTACGCGACACAATTTCCAAGTTTGATTAAATGTGTGTCCGTTTTTAAGGAACCAAACAAAGTCATAACAATCTGATATTCGAGTGCTAAATTACCCCTCGTGCACATGGTTAACCTCTGCCAAGTTCTTCTGCTTAATTTTATTTAACGAGTGTTCAAAACTCCCCTATTTCCGAATTATTTCAACGTTCATAGCTTCATGTTTAATTCGCCGTGATTTCATCGCTTTTCTTACATAGTTCTTCAGAGATTTAGTATCCTAAGCATAGTTTTTTTCTTCATGACCAGTAGCTTTGCCCTATAACTTAACATGACAAGATTTTCCATATTTATTCCTTAGCTTTAACTCTAACACTACCCGCAATAACACCAAGAAATAATTTCTACCGCCGAAAAGAAGCAGCTCGACGACTCGATATTTCTCGAATTTCTCTGCTCACATTGCGACTCAGAAAACTCAGGACTCGTAAAACTCCTGTCGCCGGAGTCGCTCGAGCTGCTGTCACGCTTTCTATTTCGCCAGGAAATTGAGCGAATCTTCAGTAAAAACAGCCGCTCGTGCTTAACGCTCACTAAACCGCAGTAAATTAAAACGACTTTCATTGACTTAATTCAGGTGGTTTGAAAGATGACACATAAATACCGTAGGTTTTCGTTATTCTCACCATATTTCAATGGGCTTCTTGATCACTGCACGAATCCAATGTCACTGTCATGTTTTTCGTACCAATTCAATTTTGAGTGTTATGATATGCCGTGCGTAGACATTGTCGGAAACTTTCCATTTCCAAAACGAAACGGAATCGATGAATTCAGACGTCTGGATCCTGTCCAGCTAGGCTTTTGGAAACAGCTTCCACATCACGACAAACAACCTCCAGTTTTCCCCGAATTTGGATGAATGACGGGAGAAATGTCAGGAATCAGCTATCTCAGAATTCGATTGTCCTGAAGCCAAGTAGACAATAACAGCATGACCCCTGCATGTCCTGAGCTCGCTTTGTTTTTCCACGTTTAGTTACTCCAAAATTTGAGGTCTTAGGTGGCGTAGAAAACACTGAGCATCTGAAAATAAGTGTTCTCAAATTTTTGTGGTACCCTGTTTGGTTCAATTTCATTTAGCGTAGTTTGAAATTCAGACCAGTGGCTTTAAAGCTGTACTAATTTTTCGAAAAGAAGGAAACTGAAGAAATCTTGCACTGGCCGAAGACGACACTTTTTGTAGCTTTCCGAGGTCTTAATGCCTATTTGCAAATCCCTGAACTGGTTTTGCAGCTCCAGAATACGACTCTTTCACAATTTTGTCGCTATGCAAATGAAGGGAGAGAAAACATTTCGCCTGAGGCATTTTGGGTCTCCCGTATCAAGCAACGCGCTAGGAACGCTTTCTTTTCCCGAAAATCCCACAACTAGGAACATGAATAATGGAGGCAGGCTCTCGCCAAGTCGACCGTGGGAATCCTCAGTGTTACAGTCAGCAGCTCGGAGACAAAGCAACGAGTCCGATAAAAATATTAGCAATGCACGGCTCTCGACCGATTTACTCTGCTGCGGTTCAGTTTCTCTTCCAGAATATCGAAGAAGGAATTGCACCTTCAATTTTGAAAAGTAATTTAATTCAATTGATTCCGTGTGTTTGTAGGAAAAGACCCGCGCTAAATTTTAGTAATTTTATTCTAGGTATTTCTAACCATGCTTCAAGTTCGAAAGGAATAATTTATCAATAACTGTCTCACGTTAGAGTGTCGAGATCCTTTGTTGGCCTTCACTGCCCAAGGTAGATTACTTTAGCGATGTTTGGGCCTCCACGCTCAAACTTCACGCCCAAATATTGTTCACAAATTGTAAACTTGTTTCTCGTCAAGTTAATTAACGATACCTCGGATAGCAAGCTACTTTAATTTTTTGTATCTATGGATGAAAATTGCTATGAAATTAAAATATTCGTCTATTTTTGTTAACAAATTATTTGACTATATTCTTCAAAGTTTCAAAGTTTCCGAATGGAAAGCGTCTATTTGTTTAATTCATTTCCTTCACGTAACTCTTCCAATTGGGTAAGGACGGATTGACTCCAAACATTCTCCAACTCGCTCATTACTTCTCCTCCACTGGGCTCAAAGTTAAAAAAAATTACTTTACACTAACCGAGGAACTTCATGCGTTCGAGCTCCGTTTTTCAACTGTCGTAGAGTGGCTTACCTTAGGCAAAGACGCTCACCTCAACGACCAAGAAATACGTGTACACAATAGTGCGTACACTAGTAGTTCTATACATAAAAAAAAGTTGTTGTTAAAGCAAATTGCGCATTGCATTTAAACAAGCTCTGTAATAGTTGAGAAGAGCCCGTTTAAGTGCAAACTCCAGCCGGACGTCCGCAACAGCCGAGAAATGACCGTTCTGCAACAACCTCTAGTCAGCCGACCGGAGCTGTCAAAAAAAGCTTGTTCTAACGCGGTCACCAGCAGTTCATCAGGTATTTAGAAGCCCTCTCTACAGATCTCTTAGTCCCTAAGCAGGCCTCTCCACAGATCCCTGATTTCAATTATACCTAATTTCCAACGTCATAAATTACAATCATTTATATTTTATCCGTGAAATCGATCTGGCATTTAGGGATATATCGGAAGCAGTTCTTGTCTTCCGAGCAGTGCCCGTTCCATTGCCTCTCTGGACCGTGGTATGACAGCTGCCCAGGGGCATGGCGGAGCTTAGTGAGGTAAAAATATAAACTACCTTGCTTCACAATCCATGGTTGAAAAGTTATTTTCTTGATGCAATACATAATAAAAATTTCTGTTGACATGATTGTCACAGTGCTAATAATTGACTTCGGGCCAATATGTGACGCACACAGGCTTGTATGCAATACTACAGGGCAAGTCCACGTCATGTAAAAGTCATTCTGACAGCATTCCACGTTTGTTTACCTATTTCGCCTCACTAACAGGGTAATGTTATATGCATGTACCTATCGATACTTTAAATTAGGCTCTTTTAATTAGACTAAATTTCAAAGCACGCAAAAGATATGATCTTACAAGTCGAAAGTATTCTTTATCAAGAGTCTGTAGCCTAAAAATGAGAACTGGTATTAACGGTTATAAATAATTAATGTATTTTAATATTTTCAGTTACTACTGTTAACGGTACCATTTCCAACGTTCAAAATATTTGAATTATTAAAGTTGTTGTGTAATCTTAGATTGTTCACGCGATTCATCCTCGTTCATATTTCCTGAATTATTTTAACGAAAAATAAGTTAGGAGCCAATTTTTAATCGGAAGGTGTAAAAACAATTGAAATAAAAAAATATGATTCGACAAAAAGTAGCAGATTCTCCTCAGCCTCGCGACCAACAGCATATTACGTGCTACAATAATGCGTGTGAACCTTCTTCTTTTATTTTCACTCCCTTGGTAAAAGCATCTCTCAAAAAATAGCATCCATTATCAAAAAACAGGAGAAGAAAGCTGTGAAGGCGGAGACTGTTTTTACTGAGGAGATTGACAGAAAGCCTAAATCCTCTTCAGCCTCGAAAGCGGCGTAAGAAAATTTTCAGTGCGCATTCGCTGCAAATCCGAGGCAAATTCAGACGGAGTGTCGGAGCAGCTCTCTCCGAGACGCGTCCCACTGTCTCGCTGAGCCACGCAAAATTTGACGCCCGGCCCGGAAATGGCCGAACTCGAAAGTAGGCAATTTACGGCTCAGGGAAAGCGTTTCTCGTCTTTGCTGCATGCTACGTACATCGTGTTGTATTATGTTGATACAAAATGCACTGTCTGGTTTATTTTTAGGATCAGTGTTCACTCCGAATAGAATTCAACGTCATCTTGAGGCGAACTCCATTTAGTAGACCACCACCATTTGTAATGTGCTCCACTTACACATACTTACACTGAACCCATGTTATAAACGTTACCAAACTGAAACAAAAGGACTTGATTTACTATTAGTCACATTTTAAATCGACCCTCACCGCCGATGGTAAACAACCATTCGGTATTTTTAATGAGCTGTGTCGTCTGATAAATTTTAGTTTTGATGCTAAATTCGGTGTGCATAATACATTGCACACAATCCATGATAAGATGTGCATTGTGTACAATTTTATTCTCGAACTATCTCTCCAAAGACAATATATGCTTTGACATTTTGTTGCATGAAAAGCTTCAAGCGTAGATCTCCTTTTTAGCTTTTTGGCATCCTGTCAAAAACTGTTATTTATGTTTTTTGTTGACATATGTATCAATAAAACCTTAAAACGTGTGGACCAAACTTTACTTTAAAGTTGTTGAATTAGCGAGCAGTCAGTCTCTGTCAATAATGTGAGCTATCTTTTTGTATCAAGAATAGCTGCTAAAAAACTAATGGAACATGATGACAACGTGCCTCTCCGGCATGCCAGACACTGGATATGTCTGCTTTTTCCATTTGAAAGGTCATAAATGAATTCACCTGTTCCAAATACGAAAATGGAAGCATCCTACTTTATTTCTCCATACTTTAGCTTTTCAGTTAAATCTACTGCAGAGCTGAGTTGTTGGTGGTAAATAGGTAAATGTAAAATGAATTTAACTGATTTATTTACTACACCATCCTACACTTGAATGAAATGTAGAGTAACCTGATATGTTTTGGTCATGCAACACCCATAATTGAAGCACTATTGACTGTAACTAACAATCCGTCAGTGACAGCACTCATGTACGGTATATTCTATTTTGCATTTAAGTTTTTGTTACATCACGAGCGAAAACAAGTAAACGGTATTCATAATCTTGCAGGATTTTTCCTTTGTTTCCAAACGGCTTTTTCCCCGGGTTGTACTTCATTATTCTTTTAGCATCTCTGCATCAACCGTAAGAAAAAAGAAGTTAACTTTTTTGGACAATCTTCAAAGATGAACGCACGAGTGAGCCTCTCGTAATCACCTTTCATTTTTAGAGCCAACGTCTCTCGTGAATCCTTTGATTTAGTGTTATTTTGATCAAATATTTCAGTAGCCGACCATTCTACAGTGAGCGATAGAAATCGCGCACATTTTACGCCACGCGTGACCTCGTCGATGGAATTCAACTCTATTTATAAAATGAAGACCACTGAAGACTTCCATCGTGCTTACACTGATCGATGACTCTGATTGATATTTCAGA
Organism: Orchestia grillus; assembly: GCA_014899125.1. NCBI lineage: Eukaryota > Metazoa > Arthropoda > Malacostraca > Amphipoda > Talitridae > Orchestia > Orchestia grillus. The sequence goes on along the minus strand of VOMN01027609.1, from coordinate 2,601 downwards.
AGAGTAATTAGGTGCACAGTTCTTGAAAATTCAGAATATGCTTCCATAATAGGCTCTGAGCTGGTACGAATATAGGCACAAAATTTCGTGCATTGACGCTCATCAGCTGCAGTCTCATTTCAGGGCCAATGAAGCCGGTGCAGGGGCACCAGATACGTCGACCTGAAGCCGTACCTGCCACAACAAATGTGGTGAGCAGAGATAAAATATTTCTGCATTTCTCTTCGAGCTATGCCTATCATTGAACTCTTATTTTCTGTGAAATTTGAATGGTTTAAAATAAATACTGATAATACTAGTTAACAGTGTAAATAAAAAGTCAAATTTTAGGTTATCAGTTAAAAATTTTTCTCAGTATTGGAAGGTCATCCTCATTTCTTCACTATTTTACTAACAATAAAATGAAATTTTTGGACATTGTAAATAATTCCCGAAAAAATTTAACAGCTATAGCGAATATTATAGCATATATTATAGAATAAAGCACATTATATTATAGCATATATTATAGAATAAAGCATATTATATTTTAACATAAATTATATAACATACTGATCGACAGGTTACTATCGCATTGATTAGTAGATTCTGATACTTATGAATTTGTGAATGTTTAAAATTACAAATTCTTATATTCTGCTAATAATGAGCAATAAGTAGAATAACAAGTCTTCCTACTTTTATGAGTGAAAAGTGGTGACAGCGCATTTTGACGCGAAAAAATCTATAATGTTGTTCCATTAAGAATACTGTCATAGCTATGGATGAAACTGAATACAATTTTCCAAATGCTAATACTTGCATTTCTTTTGGACACTAGAATACTTATAATTTTGAAATGCAGCTGTTTGCAGATGAGTTGAGACAATAAAAGTGCAAGTGAGTGCTCAAAAGATCCGCGTATAGAATGATGTCAGCAAAAAGTTCCCATTCAGAGATATCTCGGCACCGAATCGTATTTTGAGCCCTAACAAAACCCCACGACCCCCATAGAGCAGCACCTCTCAGTCTATCTTCTTTCCGGCAAAGCATCTATAATTTCGTATGATTTCGGCGCCCCAAGTATTTTTATCAATAATGTTATACAGGGTGGCGCATAAGTAACGCACACTTTTAAAAAATTAATAAAGAACAAAGTATGAAAGGTAAAGAGATTTGAATAATTGCAAACGATAGATGAACTCCTAAAGTTTATTTTTTAAAGTTTATTCTTAAACTCTTAAAGTTTATTCTTAAACTCTTAAAGTTTATTCTAAAGTTTATTATTCAAGAAATCAGTAGGATAACTCCAGAAATGTTAAGTGCAGTAATGAACAGCGTCATTAAAAGAGTACGTTCATGTTTGACCAACAATGGCAATCATTTAAAGAATATTATTTTCCATACTTAATTGTAAAATAAACTTTAAGAGTTCCTCTATCGTTTGCAATTATCCAAATCACTTTACCTTTTATACTTTTTTCTTTATTAATTTTTTTAAAAGGGTGCGTTACTTATGCGCCACCCTGTATAATTATCGATGAGGCGACGAAATATTTGGACTGAGCTTGGGCAGAGGCACCCGCATGAGGAAAGGGTCATTTCCAGATGTGTCCCACAAGTGGGCGTGGCCTCACGATGAGTGGAGGATGAACATCATGGAGTGCCGCCGCTCGGTGATGCCGAACTTTCGAGGATTTAGTTTCGGAGACGCAATGCGTGTACGCGGGGCAGCCAGGAACTACCCCAGTACGATCCCTGATTAGGTACTTGTTAAATAACTTCTAACTCATTTTCGGTATAGCAATAAGGAAATCAATGATAAAATTTCATTTGAAAAATACATCAGTATCATTTATGCAACCTCGAAAAATACTATGCGTTCTACTTGATGCAAATGTGTTTCACTATATGGAATATCTAAATTACTTTCGTATTTTCAGGTTTTTGTATAATATTACACTCTAAATTTTGTGTCATATAAGAATAATTCATTCCAACGATTTTTGATTCAATAATTAAATAATAATAATAAATAATATTAAACCCGTAAGGCTAGGTTACGAAATCACTTTAAATACTAAAATTAGGCGAGAAATCTGGTCTTGCTAAAGAATATCGTGCTAAAATTACTTCTCTACATGAAACTGGTATGTCAACGCTAGAAATATCCAAAAAGTTATTTCGAGATCACTGATCTATCAAATCATTCGTGTTTTCTGTTAAAGCATGCTGAAAGATACCAGGAAGAGCACATTTATGAAAGTTATGAGCAAGAAATATTCGTAAAATACAGTTAGAAACTTCCAAAATTTTCGTTCTACAGGTAAGAATGATTTTGAAGCTGCTGGTGCGCCAAAAGTTGGTAAAACTACCAGGTATAAAATCCTCAATGCCCTTGCGTCCTTGCGAAAGTGAGGAGTCCCATCAAAAGGCTCCCATTGAGTGAAGCAAACAGAACCATAAGGGTTGAATGGGCGCTGAATTACATAAAGGGTCAGTTTTAGCAATGTAATTTGCGCTGATGAGTCCCGTTGCAACGCTGGATGGACCTATGCAAGTCGAAGGGTGGTCATCTGCTTGGCTGTTGAATGGTCGTTTGGCTCGAGTACTCATCTGTCG
>VOMN01027603.1:0-15324 GCA_014899125.1 Orchestia grillus | reverse complement strand
GACCAAAACCATCTACCTCTATAAAGCCATTCGTGGCTCCGCAACTCCATTTAGCTCTAAGCCTCTTAAAATTGACTTGAAATAAATTTTAAGACTCAATTATAAGTGGAGAGCTTAGTGATCCCTTTCACTTTGAAATAAATATCTCGAAATTGGGAGGCTCAATTCTCCAGTTATCCTTTGACAAATCGTGAATACTCACGACGTCACACAGAAGCCGGAGTACTCGCACGTGCGATGGCACATTTTCATTGACCAGTTGAATTGTCCACGTGGGCAGCCTTGAATTAAGCGACAGGAAAAGCCGACTTGTTGAGAAACTCAATAGCGCAATGATATACACTGTACAATTACGCCTACAAATGTCACAGCTGAAGCCTGTTAAGGCATAGCAATTGAATTACTTGTGCATTATCGTTTAGACTTCATATTCTTGTTGTTCAGTACTGCCGTGTCGAGTGGCCTCCATAGAGGCTTAAAACGAGGCTTGCACGCCACTGCTAAGACTTGCACCTAACCTGGTCAGTTCTTTGCTGTCACTGGCGCTTACGAATTTTTGTGCATTTTTGTGAATGCTCGATAGTCACGAAGTTCCTTAGGTGCCGCAATCACATTCTTTCGTCAATAATATAATCCGTGTACTATTAACCTCCCATTCATGGAGACAGCTGTTCTAAAATAAGAACTTATTACTCAACGAGGGACAGAATTTTCAGTTCTATTTCTATTTCTTGACGTATTAACACATAAGCGCAAAAGCAACAACTTTTTCATGCATGCTCTGAAATTGAACACCAGTCTCACGTAAGCGAGCTGGATGCCCGCTTCCTAACTAGGCCATCTAGAGACGCAAGCGCCGCTTCTCGGAATAAGCTCACAAGGTCAGAGAGCCTGCAAGTTAATCTCCAGGGGTGCATTATGGCCCTAAGTTCTGTATACCATCATGCTTGGATTTCGACTTGAAATTCTCTGCGAATTTCGTTGGCTACAAAGTTAGAAAATATCACATCAGGGTTTCCTGTTTTGTTGGAAAACTAAAAACTTTTTGCGACTTAATTAATTTTTGTAAATGAACAATACCAGGCTTACTCTTTCGGAAAGCGAACTAAGATTTGAGAGGGATGAAGCCGCGGAAAGCCAATTGGCGGCTCGGCCTCTCGCCGCATCCAAGCCACTTTGTTATGGCCTGTGGAAAGTAAGCGACGCAATAACATAGCGCTCTCTCTCGGTCTTATCTACGATCCTAATGTATGGCGCCCGGTCAGATTGCGCTCGACTTTGCTGAAATGGCACAAAGTCGCTGGAGTGCACCTCGCGTTCCAGCTGCTGAGCTGCGGAACTCGAGCGGTTACGGCGAGACTTGGAGCCGCGCCAGGATTGCAGCCGCAGGCACTCGAGTCGAGCTTTCGTTAATAGAGCGTAATGTTAAAGTGGGCGTGCCGCCCCACGCGCTGCATTCCGCACACACACTCGGTAGAATTAGTTTTACGTACGCCGTTTCTAACACAAATGCAGCCTACCCGGCGGAAATGTTGCCCTGTTGCTTTTGTTAGTTTTACGTTCGTTGTAACATTGATAGGCCTTTGAGAGAAGATCAGCAGGATATGAAAAAAATGTTAGCCAACTAGGAAATAATTTGAGCAATGGAGGATATAATGGAGGTGTGCTTTCGCTGCAGGTGAACACGAACGGCTGAGCGGGAGTGAAGGGGTCAGGTCGTGACTGAGTGAGAAGGGTGGTGGGAGTGATGCGTGTTCTGTGCTGCAATTGTAGTATTTTGTAGAACGTTCACGTCTGTTCAGGTGAAGACCGTGTGTAAGGACTATTACGTCAGAATGAAGAAATGTTGAAAATTTAGCAAACGTTATAACACTTTGAAATTGGGGAGAAAACTGCTCGTATTCAAGAATCGAATGCGTGTTATCATAGACGTGCAAGAGAGGGTAAATTTGAAAAGATGTGGGTATCGAAACTTTAAAACTGAATTCAAATTATTTAGTCAACTCTTTCACATCATTGCCAGATCTCATAGCACAAAAGCACTGCTTCTACGCTCCACTCAACCTCCATTGGCTCTGAACTCCCCGTACACGTCCTCAGTTCCCTTTAATGACTCCACCGCAACGTTGGAGCGCACGCAGTCCACAAGTCGCTGCCTGTGGTTGGCGACTCCACTTGGTGCGACGCCTAATTCGAGTGACGTCACACCGCGCTCAGGTGCCGCTGTTGTGCACACAAATGCACCGCCCGGTGCCGTGGTGTCGACTTCAGCCGCTCGCTAGTTGAAGAGCTCCAAAGTTAAATTGTTGTTTGCTCCGAGCTGATCTTAAAGCCGACATTTCATTGAACTTTGCGTGACCGGAGGCTTGTTCCCGCAGCGGCGGGGTCTTTTTAGGCCGCTTCTGACATGGAGGTAATCCAGCGCTGGTGTTGATTGTACCTTAGTCTGTTTATAATTGTGTTGAGGCTTTCATAGGCAGAAGTCGTGCTCTTGATTCAAGTCCAAGTGGGACCGAGTTTATGTATGTATATGTATATAAATATATGTACATACATATGTGTATATATTTATATATATTTACACACAGATATATGCAATATGCTCATTGCATAACCAACTTGAGCGAGGGTCAAGTCTCGATTTACAGCACATCACACGGAAATATGTGTACGTCAGTATTTCTTCTCAAGTGAACCAGAGGTTCAACACTCGTATTCTTGCCGTCGAGGCGCTTGGGGGACACTGGTGCATGAATGCATTGTGTGTCATTTTCGTCGCCTGCGTTGTATTCCAATGAACCTGCTTGGAAATTAAATTTCTTATCGTTCATCAATTATCCATGCCCTAATAGATATACCTTTTTTAGACAGAAATGTGCGTGTTTTCTAGCGCACATCTTGCTAGACACTTCAGCTACGCAGCTGCAATTTTATTCGACTCTTCCGATACTGGTCCCGTGTAGAAAGTAACAGTTATTTAGGGCAGAAAGTTTCGCAAATTTCAAAATTGTTATTTTCTCGAGTTCGAGTTTTTACTTTTAAAATCGAAATCTTTCATCGAGTCACACTATGTATGTTACTCGTTGTCTCGAGTTGGGAGGTAGATGGAAGTGAAGTGGTGGACGTGAATGTGGAAGTGAAGTGGTGGACGTGAATGTGGAAGTGAGGTGGTGAATGTGAATGTGGAAGTGAGGTGGTGAATGTGAATGTGGAAGTGAAGTAGTGAATGTGAACGTGGAAGTGAAATGGTGAATGTGGAAGTGAAATGGTGAGCGTGAATGTAAATGTGGAAGTGAAATGGTGAATGGGAAAGTGAAATGGTGAACGTGAATGTGTAAATGGAGTGGTGAACGTGAATGTGGAAGTGAAGTAGTGAACGTGAATGTGAAAATGAAGTGGTGAACGTGAATGTGGAAGTGAAGGAGTGAACGTGAATGTGGAAGTGAAATGGTGAATGTGAATGTGGAAGTGAAATGGTGAATGTGAATGTAGAAGTGGAGTGGTGAATGTGAAAAAGCGGGGGTAAAGGAGTGGGGTCATTGGAGGACGCCAGGGTCCGCACCAAAACGCGTCGGATTCGTCCAGCTCGATCAGAAGTCGGCACACAAGCTCTCCCTTCCTACGCTGGACTTGCGCGGCGGACTGCCTCCAGGTGTTGAAGTTTACAGGCCTTCCACGTTTGTACGTGCATACAAATTCCCAGGGCCGCTCTGAAAACTGTCAGGTTTTGCAGTTACTATGGTGAGTTTGCGCACTTATCGAGCCGTTAGCTATATTGAACGTGTACTCTTACTGTCAGCAGCAGGCAGCAGGTACTAGTGCTGTCAGCAGGAGGCATCAGGTACCTGTGCTGTCAGCAGCAAGCAACTAAAGCGCCAACTAAAACAGGGATCAAGCTTTCAGTAATTCTGTCAGGCCAGCGACATAAGTTCGAAGTCACCTCATGATGAAATGGTCCCGGCAGCTGAATTCACTGCGTAAAAAATCCGTGAACATTTCATAAGACAAAATACAATTGACAAATGACTGTGTACGTCGTCCTTGAAATCATATCTAGAGACATAATCTTGATGTCACCTTCATCCGTAAAACCTACGGGACAAACAAGGCATATTATCGTCGTTATTCTACGAGATAAGACCTAGTCCGCAATAAAAGAGGCAACAAAGGCTCGCTGCGTCGTGCCAGAGGCAGTTATTGCTGGACACAACCGCTCCAGAGATGGGCGGCTCGACGGCGGGGACGCGTCGCTCCAAAATCTTCTTGTGCGTTGTATCTTACATGGATTTTAGTGTATATTATCTTGTTGTGTGATATGAAGTATATTATGAGTTAGCATCTGCTACAAAATTAGGAGTAATCCTCATAATTGAAATCGTATTGCCGTCGAAAGAAATATGTACCGTTAGAAGGTAAGAAGATTAGTGTATGTTGGGGAACAAAATATGAGCACGTGGTTCAAAAAAAGTCTGAGGCAATCACCAGCTAGAAGAACTGGTATCGTCTGTACAAATAAATTCCGGACAGCATTGTTGAAAGAATACACCAACAAGCCTTTGTTGGACTACAGACTGCTCCCAAGATACTCGTATGTTCTTACCGAATTATGTTTGCCGCATCGACAAGCCGCTTGAAAAATAATGTGCTCATCCAAGATCATCATAAAATATATCTAATTCGTTTCGACCATTGTTGAAATGGAACGATACTTTTTCCAAAAAAGTAGCTCCGTTAGAAGAGGACAATCAACATTGGCCAGTGACATCCTCTATACAACCTTCTCTGTCCAGCCAAAATATGCAAATTCGAGCTACATTCCTCCGCAGTATCTTCAGAACAAATTGCTTAACTAGCGCATGTGGCGCACATGAGGCGCAATGAGAGCGAGGCCTGGGAGTAGCGCCAGAAAACTGTGCAGCGCAGCGTGAGTGCAATAACGAAACAAACGTCACTTCGAGAGCTCTATGGACAAATTGCGAGCATAAATTTCAGGAGCTTCACACCAGCGAAATCACGAGCTCTGAGATATCCGACAAACGGTACGACAGCGCTAGTATCAGGCCTTGATTGTGCATTTTTCTCCTTTGTGCTTCACAGGCGAAACTCGCGCTCTTTGTCTTCACTGTTCGCGGTGATGGTAGCACTGGTATTTTTGATGTTTCGTGAGGTTTAACTTCAGCGTTCGTAAATGATACTTTCCTCGCCAACTTTTCACCTTTTTAAGCACCACAATTTTAAAAATTACCGCTATTCTCGGGAATTTATCCTTATTTTCTTCTGTTAACGATAGCATTGATGCTTCACCCCCGAATTATTGCAGCAGGGAGTATTAATGATCAAATTGCCATATAAATACAAAACACGAACTCGCCAACGCAATATTTATGTCTGCTTTGGCGTAAAACCACGCATAAACTGTTAGCAGCAGTAAAATTTTTGCGCTGTGTTTGTATGAGCTGACAGCAATGAGGTTCATGAGGATAATATATGTGTGGAATTGAGCCTCTCGTACGTGATTTCACTTGAGCATTGAACTGAATGATCGAGTCCCCTGATCTTCGCATAGCCCGAGGCCGACACTTCCGTACACTCGCGTCCTTGGATGTCATCGGCCTGCCACGCGAGCAATTTTCACGATGAATGATCTCCATTCGGATATAAATAATGGTTCCTTGGTGGCCATAAAACTCATTTTTGCGATAGGGCTCAAATTTATAGATCGCAGAAGCCTTTCCCTCCGAGTCAATAAAATCTCTGGCTTGAATACCTAAATATTCTTCCTCCTTTTCGCTAGCAACATTGTACGTGAACAACTGAGACGTGTCGGTTTCTTTCCGGTAAAAGAGCTGTTTTATATCAAATACTGCGTCCATTATTTTAAATTTCCTTTCATGGACGATAGTTCCTATCAATAGTTGAGGGGGAACTCCAGATTTTACTCTCGAACATCGTTCACATGCCGGAATTTTGTAGAAAATAAGATACTTAAATCCTGGTATCATAGTCCGTAGAGTATTTTCTCACATAGAGCGTTCATAGAGATTTTCAGTTATTACACGGGAGTAATTTTAAGTGTGACAAGGTAAACTCAAGATAAATCAAATTACCAGCTTTCCACCGCTGTGCGCGATAGTAAAACTGTCGTCCCATTTTCATCTGGGGCATCCCCTCCAGCAGAGTAAAACGCCTCTCTCCGTAGTTACTACTATCAATGTTCAAATTCCTCAAGTTTCATTAGTCTGCGCTCGCCTGTGAACATCTATGAACACATTCAAAATCATACTTTTATTAAGAGTGATCGTTATGTTCCATAGACATGTGCTAAAAATTTCTGAGCCGAACAATGTTTTCTAATCAGGGTACCAAACCACTATTTAAATCGTTGATTCGTCCATTGACACCATTGATGTCATGAAGAAATGAAATCTAAATAGCAGCCTGCCAGTACACACACTGAACTTCTAGACCAGGTGCAACAATGGCCGGGTGTTCCAACCATGCTGATCTGGTCAAACGCTTGCGTGTAGCTCGGGTGCATCGTTTCAAGGCATTTTATGGCCAAGTTATGTTCCTTATTCTGTCGCTACTTCTGGATTTTAGTTGAAATTTAGAACGTCATCTCACTACTGTAGAGTTGGGTTTATTTTTGTGTGATTTATTTTTGTTTCGAATTGATCTACATTCTTCTGTATAAGAGAAGATACCCAATTTAAGCACGAAAGTTTGTTTTTAGACTAATCTGGTTGTCATTCACGGGACCTCCTGTCGCTCAGCCTACTGGTAACCGTACCTTTTTTTCTTTTTGTTCTTGAAGTGACTTCCAGGCTTCAGTTTGTGTGATAAACTATTTTGAAAAATTAATAAACTTTTACTAATGACCTAAAATCATTTTTTTATTTTGTTTCCGAAGTTTTGGTACGCCTAAACAGCGTGTTTTCAAGAGCAAAAAAAATGAAAATTGAACTTTATTCTCAGGGTTGCTGGAGCCGACCGCGCGACTCACGCACAATCTTTTGCTGTGACGCATATCTTCACTCTTAGCTTACACCTGTAATACCTCGGCTTAATGGCCATCTATTTTACTATTAGGAATAAATAAAATTTTCTAGCGAAATGAGGTGATATTTAAGGAAGCAAAAGTAATGCGATACTGTGGTTACCATCTAAGCTGACTTGACTAACTAGTTTCTTTTTCCTTAGTAGTGGTAAAGATACATGCGTATGGCTGTCTGTGTATAGTTTTGAACGGCTCATATTCACGTTATTTTTAGACGCAGGTTGGTAGCTTTCCTTCTTTCCAACTTATGTTACCTCAAATCAATATTTACGGATCACATTATCTTCTGAAAATTAGTTCAAAGAGCGTATATTTAGCTCAGTCATAAGCTGTGTGCAGAACTTACGTGCTGGTTTATCTTTCGTCGATCTCTTCAACTTCTGCCGCCAGTGTGGCGATACATTCGAGGATCTCTTCAACTACTCAAAATTATGCAGGAGTTTTCATTACCATGTTTGACTTGAGATTAACATCCGAATATTTTTTGGGAAAATATCCTTTTACGAGTGTACTTAGTAGCTCAATAAGGGCCTAAAAAATAAAGGCGTTGAGGAGTATGCCCAGAGCATACAAGTGATTCGATTAATGAATAAAAAATTTGGCCGCTGCTCGCGCTATCATTGTTGACGATCGTATCGTTGCTGTTCCTCACGCGCTATCATGGAGGCCATTTTATGTATTCGAGGGAGATCGTTTGTCATAGCTTCACTCAAGCAGCCACCATAAACAAAAGCTGAAAGGGTTTCGTCTTTTTTGGTGCCGTTGACTTCAGATCAGGAACGGTGGTTAAGTCAATTGTGGTTGCGTACTATGCAGAACAGCCTAGAACTCGAAAACTTGTAAAGTTCACCCTACAAATATCAAGAAAAGTAAGGCTACTTTCACGCAGCACAGTGTGCAGCTCTGTGGGAAATTGTCACCTAAAACTTACCGCTCTTCTGAAGTTTATTTCCGTTTTTACATTATGGTTACCAAAAACTACCATAAGTCTGCCATTAGATTCAACGACGCGGTGTAGGAGAGCCAGGTTGAAATGGGGATTTTCGAAATGCATCCCAACATCTATTATTGTCACCATTTTATCGTTTGCTCTTTCTGCATGTATTTGCACTAAGTTAGACATTTCTTTGGGCTTTTGTCCTGCAGAGTTGCTCTGGTTTCTTTTTGCCATTATTTCAGCCCAATCAAGATATCTTCCATTGACCTTTTTACAAGACACGACAAAGTAATTCACCAACTGTCGTAAATCGCAACAAATTCTTAAATTCACACATCGCGAATCACTCTTATCATAAACATCATTGCAGAATACTCCACGCCCACAAAACTGCACCTGCAGTGCTGGTATCCAGTGAAAATTTGACGCCTTTTTTTATTCGTTTGCCCAGGTTCCTGAAGAACGTGAGCATCGACATGAGCGACGACAACCCTAAAGTGCCGTACCTGCGCTTCAACGCAGACGGCACCCGCAAGGCCGTGGAGCTGCGCATCATGAACCTCAGGCCAGACCTGTCCAAGGCGCTCGCCTGGGAGGAGGTGAGACCTCATCTTCCCTACTCTAATGTCGCCAAAATAAATGTCAGGGAGTTTTCTTTCGCGTGTGGATGTCACCCGGTAAACAAGTGAACCCGGTTGCACTTTTTCGCCTCCCTATCGATAATTTGCAATTCGTCGGCGATATCTGCGCTTCGGCACCCAAAATTATTCATAATTTTAGATGCTCCTAAGTGAAAGTTAGATTGGGTAAGGGTCGATTACCTATTACGAATCTTCGCCGGGACATTTTCTTCTTGTGTAAATACCTCTGTAACCGTCTATCACATTTTACCAATAAAAAGGTGGTTCGGTGTTTTTATATCGATATAAAGCGTGAGGGTTACCGCTTTCGGTATTTGAATGTTTCTGTTCGATATAGCTAGGACCTAGAATTCACTCCAGTGCGGTAATTCCTTCCTTCGCAGCGCTGGAATTACATACGAGCCGTTACGCTTTTACTCGCTGTATAAATTCCAAGACCTTCATAACTCCTGAAAATATTCGTCCAACATGCTCAGCATACCTCACCTTCCTTTCCCAGCGCCCACCCTCCTAGGAGCTTGTTCACGCCATTATTCTGTCTGTTCTATTCACTTCGTACGGGAATATTCTCTAAAGCATTTCAGAACTCTTCCCTCATGTGCTTTCTCTCGAACTATTCCAGAAAGTCGACAGTTTCGCCCATTCTCGCGCACTATCGCTTTTGCTCCATTTTATGACTTGGCACCCATGTACAGAGGGGGTAAAAACGAACTCACTGTTTCCAATTAAAAATTTTCGAAACGAAAGACACGCGCATGCGCGCAGTTGTTGAGGAGCGGCACCTTCCCACAGTAAATTTAATAGTTACACTACATGTATATCGTTACTCTACAAGTAAATCGTTACACTACAGGTAAATAGTTACGCATTAAATAGTTGTTATACCGTAAATAGTTACAAGAAGTTACACTTCCACATGCAATTTGCGAGTAAAAGTTATTTTGCTTCGAAATTATTAAATTATAAATAGTAAATACATTTTCTTTGGACCTCTCTGCATTATATTCGTGCGTGCTTTATGTGAAAATTGGAAAAAATGGAGAGAAATGTAAAGAAATAGTTCGCCTTTGTGTGAAAAATAGTGAAAAAAATTAGTTTTCCATTCCTCAGCAACCGCAAAGCTTAATTTTTCCTCCGTCTTTCACGATCGCTTTTTCATTTCTGTGTCTCCAAGACTCGCATTACGAAATTACAGCCACTCCTATGCAATGCTTATTCAAACTAAATTCTTTAATCTTAGAATCATCACTTGCATTACCTCTCAATGCCTCATGAAGCCCTCTCACCTTGTTAGTGTACTCCCTTTTCTTACATTCATTTAACTCTCTTATTGTCGCTAATCTACGCTCATTTGTCTTCTTCAGGCTTTTTACATTTTTCGGCCTCTTCAGATAGCGATCAGATTGTCCAGCCCCCTTCTTTTACAGCAAACACATCTAACAGACTAGACTTTTTCTCAAGTAGGCACGCCCATTCAACAAAAATCCTAACGGAATCCACTTACTCTTAAAAATAATCACTATGGTGTTTATTCTTCTCGAGTTTCGGTGCATGAGTGTAAGTAAAAATCCGTATTCCAGTTTTGATTGCACTGGCATTTCTCTAATTTCTACCTCCCAATTCTGAAACCGTTTGCCAACATGGAAAGCCCCACCTTCTTTTACTGAATATTCTGTCATCCTTTATAAACTCTTACAGACCCTCGTTGAAGAAAACCTTAGCTTCTTCAGGTTGAGTGTCGATCAATACGAGTAGAAGTGAAGCAAGCTTTCTCTGATGAAGTACGTTACCGAACTCGCTCTGCATTCTCGCACCGTACAAGCACACCACAAAGATGGTGCAGTACACCGAAATCTTTGCGCCGTTGGTAGAAATGGTAACCAGTCATAGAATAGCTCTTTCATAGTATGAATTGCTGTTTGCTGCTGTCTGCACCCCACCCAACACAGCACGGATTGCAATGTACGGACCCCAGCATTTATTTGGCCATAATCTGAACGGAACTCTAACTCTCAAACTACTGCTGCCATCGAAGAGACAAAAAGTTGCCTGCTTTTAATGCTTATAGAAATAAGAGCATTTCCTCCTCCTTGCCATCTCATTTCCCTTGGGGTGCATCTACGGAGGGGAGGAACAAAGCCCTCTCACTGTTTTTATTTTATTTTCCAATCCTCTCAGAGGTTCTTCAGTTATTTTCTTATATTTTTCAGCAGGTGAATAAGGCACAGATGTTTTTTCCCACAGTCATGAACCATGCCGTTAAAAGCCATTTAAAAGCCGTGCCATTCAACCGTTAAAAAAATAAGTGGTACATTTCCAGATTAAGGAACTTGGCCATCGTGACTTGCCTCCCTAATCCCGACTGAATCCTTGACGCTAAGACGGCTACTAATTTTAATCCAGCAAAGTCTTTTCGTTGTCGCTAAAATCTTTGAATTGTTTTAAGACCTGCTATAGATAAAATTCAAATGGCATCACGGGATACAAAAACTCTTTTGTATATGACTTTGGCGTTTTAATTCAGTGAATTGTTACACGACGAAGAAGGGAATCACGGAGTGTTCAGTAATTAGATTCGCAAGCATGATTTTGATACCAATATTCAGGAAATAACAATAAAAAACTATGTAAGCGTAAATGTACACAGCTTGTGTTACAAAATTATTCAGTAAGATGCATGCGGCGTCCACAAATTACACAAAAATACAGCTCAAATATACCTCATTGCCCCCTCAATTTTGGGTTCAACATCTTCAAACTTTCAGTTGGAGACTCGAAAATCTCATCCTCCAGCGCGGCTCAGATACTCCGAAGTCCAGTGGGTTCAAGTCTGGTGAAGAAGGAGGCTATCTCCTTTGGAGATGAAGGGAGACATAGAACTTCAGCCAGGCATGAGTAAAGTTTTCGCATAGCTCTAAAACACAATTTTAAGTTTGTGTATTTCTAAGCTTTTACAGCAAAAATCTACAAAAAGAACATTTTATTTATTTTGGATATGAATTGAAAAATGAATGGTTACTATCGTAAAGAAATTATCAAGCTTAAAATGGGTTGGCGTGCTAGTTTCGGACATCCACTGCATACATGATGGTCTTAAAGTTTCTCCATCCAGCTGAGAAAATGAACTTTTACCAACATCTATTTGTTACATTTCTTCCTTTCAATTCACGTTATACTTGCACTTTTACTGAGCAAATTTCTTGGGTGGATACATGTTTGAAAACCGGAAGAAGCTCTCTATTCGTCGTCCTGATTTGTCAGCTTCCACTCAACAGATGGACAAAAGAATTCTGTAATTAAAAAAATTTCGTTTTATGAAATAACCAAGAGAATGATCGCAATAATTGTTCAGGGCGTTGAGTGCCTGCCAAATCAACAAATATAGTGTTGTTTTTTGGATTGATCTTTCGTAGAATTCGACATAACCCAGAAAATACACGACTGCTTTCACAGAACTAACTACCTTCCTTTATTGGTTGGCAGTCCAGTCGTTTCAGTGACACTCATGCTTATAGGTATTCCCAGAGAAGGTAGTAAATAATTTAGAGACTAAGACAGAATTTTAGTGAAGTCAGGAATCATGCAAATTCGTTCCTTTTCTATTTCTCTCTGTAAAATTTTGATTTTTCATGGTCGACCGGACGTAGCTTTTATCGAGCTTTTCTTTTACAAACGATCTGTTCCCTCATATTCCATGATACCTTTTCCTCTACTCTTTGAAAACCTCTACTCTACGAAACTGTCAGTTAAGACTGCATCAGTGAAACTTAATAGCAGCCCCAATTTAAATTTAGAAATTTACTTTCAAAACAAGACTTAGGTGTCAGCATGAAACTTGCAAACCAGTATGAATCTGTTTCGCCATTAGAAAACTCTTACACCAATTAGAAGGTAGTGAAATGATTTCAATCTGTAGCGCCAAAATCCCCCAACGAAACAAAAAAAACTCGCATCGAGTAGAGCCATTAAGCACGTAAGAAATTGCCTATTTTTCTAATGCTTTCTCGTTTTCATTCCTCTCGATATACAAACAGAACGTTACCACTCCAGCAAGAGTCGGGATTAAGCACTGGACCATTTTCCTTAGCCCTCTGTCTGCTGAATAGCCGAGCGCTCATCGCCGCACGTAATCTCTACTTTTATTTCCTCGTCGATGGGGAGAATATTTGAGCGGACTTGAAGCGGATCTGTGTTTGCCTTGTCTGTTTTTTATTTCAATCACCGAGATTTGATTGGTCAGCTTAAAGTCGCCGAGGACGTTTTACCAAACTGAATTAACTATCTGCTCTTACACTTGCCCGCTAACGAGATTTTGAGCGAACCTGCAACGTGTCTGAGTTATGATGCTGGGCCACTTAAGTATTCTGGATTGCGTCCTCAAATAAAAGAGACTCATTGGAATGAAAACAAGACTTTTATTGTTAATACTTCAATGATTGAAACTGCGTACAGTGAAGATGATGCGGACGCATCTCAAGAGCATTGTGGTTTGAGTTAATGGCACGAGTTCTGTTTCCAAGCTACAGGTTCTCAGAAATCGTTCAGTCGATGATGTACGCTATCATACCGTAGTCCCTAATACCTGTTTCATAATGCCTTAATTTGACGGGCTTTTATTGATCCATTAGTCCTTTGTCAGAATAGTTTGTTAGGTTTAACTATTTAGTTTGCAATCTTACAGCATAGGTGTAAATGAAACCGCCTCTCCTGGCTCGAAGAAAGTCGATCATGTACGCCAGTGCATTTTAAAATATGGCACTTGAAGAGCATTGAATATGATGCCCTTGTATTAATGCATCAATTTCTACTATTTTAAAAGATCCTCATCTCTTCACTGTAAGATGTAGTGCAATTGCCAACTGACTCTGCCACCTGAGCTGCACGGTAACTTCTGGAGATTTTTAAATTAAATATGAATGAGCTGTTCTTCGACACACAGTTGGACGACTTGGTGTGCAAGCGAATGAATCACAAATAGACTACCTCATCATGTAAATTATACACTTGGGGCCACAACTGAATGATTATAACGAGGATAACTAATAGGAACTTGAGACTAATGACACTCAGACTGCTACAAATCAATAGTTTACTGTTCCGTAAACATCAGATACCCTTTAAGATCGTCGCTATCATAGTGACTAGAAGTTAAGAAGTTTTTCTTTCATCCCTTGAAGAGGAAATGATGGTAGGTCGACAGTGTTATAGTCTGAGCACGATGGCAGCGTCGCTTTGTCGAGACATCTTCTGTTCTCGTTGATCAGTTCAGTTGAGACAAACGTCACACACTTGATGTCTCACGAGTTTAACTCGCCTCCCTCTATTGAATTTCCATCATGAATCGTTTTCAAGTTTTCGTGCAAATATGAGTTGTTACGTAGCACGTTGAGTGAAATCGGGGAAGTAGATGCTAAAAATCGTCGTTTAATAAACAGCAAACCGATAAACTTACATTGAATCTTTGTTCCTTCACGAGATAGTTTCAGGATCTTATGAGAGGACTGACCCTTTGGAACGATACCAGCTATGCATAACCGCCACCAATACTGACTCCACGGCAACAAATGTTCGGGCCTCGGGTGTACAGCAAACTGCTCTGCATGGCAGTATACCAGCATTCCTTGAATCTTTTTCCTTGAGCAAAGAATTTGCTTTCACGAGTAACAGAGCAGAATTAACGTTGTGCACGGCTGCAGTGAACTGCACTCAGCACACACGCAGTCTCTCACGTTCCAAATGGAACTTGCCGCGGGCCACATCGAGATCCATGCATTCAATGTGATGAATTATTTGTTATATTTCTGCGTCATTGCTCAGCGTGAAAATTTTATTTATACAGTACCTCCAACACTACGCATGAATCATTCCAATTCCTAGTCGTAGGTAGCTCGCTTTTACTTGTTCTAATATATCTTCGGAAAAGTAAACTACTTGGAGAGTTTGAGGCACAAACACAAAACAAATTATTGCCAGCAACACCATCAGGTACATAGGTTACCTCA
Source organism: Orchestia grillus (assembly GCA_014899125.1). NCBI lineage: Eukaryota > Metazoa > Arthropoda > Malacostraca > Amphipoda > Talitridae > Orchestia > Orchestia grillus. The sequence goes on along the minus strand of VOMN01027603.1, from coordinate 687 downwards.
CCGCTAGGACTTCTACCTTTCGTGCCCACTTTTCTTCTTTGAATTTCACACCTTAGCTACCTTTTCTTTGTCCTCTTTTCCTCTTCCTTTTTAACTTGTTTCCATTCCCACGGATTATCGAGTGATAACACCTCGTGCTTAGATTCACCGTCCTCTTAAAGCATACTAAATGGTCCCTCCTTTTAGCCCTCCAGAGGTCGCATTCTGTGTCACTAGGGAGCGTCATACAAACTGATAATCTAATTTAGTACTATATCAGAGAGGAAAAAATTTCTACTAAGTATGATCGCTGTTACATTGTCCAGATCCCCGAAACGGCGGGTAAAATCGATTGAATAATTATAATAATAATAATTATAATAATAATAATCCATATTTAAATAATGGATTTATCAGAAGAATTTCGTGATACTGTTTCATTGAGTGGGTTCTGCTTTAGCGCTATAATTGAAGTGTTACCCCGGTTTCTGCAGATTTCAGAAAATCGGTATCGTCTCGATAAATCGTCCAAGTGTTCGCCATGTGCAAAAATACTAAACAGCTCTTTTGAACTGCCTGCATGCGCCCAAATCAGAATTTTAACGCTCAAAAGATTTGTTCTTGCAGTTGATTCATGAGCGGGACAAAGGATAGGGATAGCAGCCTCTCATAAAGTCGTGAGCTCTTTGTAGGCGGCCGTTTATCCAG
>VOMN01027599.1:0-11371 GCA_014899125.1 Orchestia grillus | reverse complement strand
TCAGCACCATCAAAATACTATAAATCTGCTATTCTTGTGCTTACCTAAATTTTGTTGTAAACCAGTGAATTAGTCAGTCTCTGTTTTGGTATATTGCATTTTGTTATGTTGGTCTTTGGAGCCAACTTGTAATTTACCTTTATTAAAGGAACTAATGAGATAAACTGTCTGGTCTAGCAGTCCTCATAGAGATGCAGAATTCCTGAGGTCTTCTGGACTGGGTATGCATGTGGGTGCCTGTGCCTCATTTGCTTATTGCAGGGAATAATGCTCTTCTGTGGTTGGTGTTCCCGAAAAATAGCAGTGGACATAACAATGCTTGTGCGGTGTTTGTTACTGGAGTGTGCTGTGCTTGTTGCTGGAGCGTGCTGTGCTTGTTGCTGGAGCGTGCTGTGCTTGTTGCAGTGTGCAGTGCTTGTTGCTGGAGGGTGCAATGGTTGTTGCTGGAGTGTGCAGTGTTTACTACCTAAGAGTGCTGTTGCTATAGGTGGCTTCATATTTTGTTTTTATTTTCTCCATAGCCTCGTGTGAGGAGGCAAGCGGTGTTGGTTTAGAGTAACATTTTATGCAAGACGCTCAGTTTTGTTCCTTTTTTTCCACCATGAATATTTTTATGGAGCTAATCAGTAAGAAATAAAATGAAAAATGAAGAAGAAACATAGTAATATTTAACAAGAAAGCCTTGTCTTCTGTGTCTGGTGAGCTAAAACTGAGTTAAGGATGTTGCCATAAACACGCCTGTAAATTATGAGCCTTGACAGACGAAAACAATCGGTTTACTATTTTCAAATGGGAAGCACACTCATAAAATAGAAAAGTTCAAATCTCACTCTTCATCATGATGCAAACTTTTGAGGGTAGAAAGTGAATGTGCTTGAATCTAAATTTCAAAATTTAGAATAGAGGTGATTTATGTACAAGTCTCTTGAGGAGGCATACAATGGCCAATTGAGTTAGGTTAGGTGGCCTGACATCCCCCCAGGAAGATGCAGTTAGGTTACCTCAACTATATATATGCCTTCCAGACTTTTATCTTTAGTGCCCACTTAACTTCCATCAGTTTTCACGTCTTAGCTGTGTCCTTTGTCTTTTCACCCTTTTTATTCTTAACTAGCTTTTCCTATATTAGGGGACCCTGTTCGAATAGAGTCCTTGTTCCCTTTAGTCCACATTGAATGGTCCATTCTCTTTACTTTTAGATCGCATTTCGTGTAACCAGGAAGCTGTAAACTAACTAATAATAGTAATAATAATCATAACAATAACAATTTACGTGCTGTTTTTTGTTAACATTCTGTACATGAATAAATATTTATTTATTATTACTATCACTGGTGACATGACTAAGGCATCTGAGGTAACTTGCAAACCAGTGACGTGGACTGAGGGATCAGTCTGTGTCGACAGGTGGAGGGGTTCATGGTGAAGCATTTCCTGCTCTACCACTACTACGGCGGCATGGTGTACACTGCTGTCAAGAAGTACAACACGGCTCACCATTTCTTCAAGATCTGCATCTCCACGCCAGCCTTGGCCGTCTCGCACATCATGATGGAGGCCTTCAAAAAGTACATCATAATTTCACTCCTAATTGATGGAAAGGTGGGTCAAATTCTGTCGTTTTGTGTTGTTCTATGAGAGCGTCTTGAGCTCAATAGCTTTGTTTCTTATGTGTGTCGTTTGAAGCAGAGCTTTGGAATGACGTTCGAGTGATAGAGAGAGGTGTTCATATATACAGTGAATGAATTCGTTTGTGGAAGGCATTTCTAAACGAATGCACGAGAGGGCGAAGTAAATGGTGGATGCTTGTGGGCGAGTACACGCGTGAAGCAGTTCTGATGAGGCATGGATGCATTAGTGCTAACCGCTGGTGTGTTGATCCGAGGGAAGCCACCAGGTCCTGCATTTTGAGATGCCAGGTAAGGCCCTCGGGCTCAAATGTCCTCTTGTAAAACTTTTGGCGCAGGCTGAACTGTTTGTCTATGTACTGCGCCGCCCATGACGTCATCCAATAACACTCTTATTAGGGTCTTGGTAATTCTTACCTCTCTGGGGAGCTGAAAATTCTTTGCAATAGAATCTTGTTGAAGGCAAAAACATCAAGAACATTTTTAATCGTCTTTACTTTATAGTACTGTTGTATTCCCATGTTTTGTTTTTAGAAATTCTGTGCACATAACTGAGTGACGTGGAATAAGGTTGCCCTAATGAATGCGCTGTTCATAGTGCACCGCAAAAACTGGTCAGAATTAAGATTTAACTCAAATCTAATTGATTAAAATTACTGAAACAAAGCCGATGTGAAAGGGCGTGTTGTTAATTACATTTGTAGTGTAATGAGTTCAAATAGTTTCCCAACTTTCAACCAGGTTTTGGTTCGTCACCCAATATTTTCAATATTCTTTAAAATGAAATTTCATGTTCGAGTCCCCTCAGGGGGCATAGGATAGGCCATAGGCAATAGAGGTAGGTCAGTTCGGTTTGTCTATCCTATGCTATGGGGACTAGTGCCCCCAGGGGAGCACCGCTAGGCTACCTCAGCTTTAGATAGGCCTTTGGGACTTCTATCTTTCGTGCCCACTTTGCTTCCTTCCGTTTTCATTCCTTCTTCGCTATTTCTTATTTGTCTTTTCTTCCTCTTCCTTCTTAACTTGCTGTTTCTATGCGCAGGGGATCTTGTGTGGGAACACACCCTGTGCATAGATTCCCCGTTCTCCTAAGTCCATACTAAATGGTCCCTACTCTTTCGATGCTGTATAGCCCTCGAGGCCGTTGCATTGCGTCTAACCCCAATAATAATAATCATGTTCGAGTTTTGCGACCAGCGACACAGTTTAACAGAATTTCCTTTTCATCTGGTTCCTCGACTACAACCATTATATCCTATTATTTTGTGTTACTACACAATACAAAAAATTAATACTACAACTTTGCTTCTGTTATTAGCCCAATGAATTTTTGAAAATGTTTTTCTCAAATATAATGATACCTGTAATAAATATAACACCAATATTATTCAAAAGCAAAGTTTCATAGATACAATAAACATTTGCTGTTGTTTAGCAATAAAGAGAGTTACGAAGTAGTACTTTATTGAAGGAACGAAAAATTATGGCACATAAGTGTGTTGTGCAACTGTTCCCCTGATGATGCTTGGAGCTAATCCAGCCAATAGCTAGAGCGAAAAAGAATAATCTGTTTATGTTTTCCCTAATCCAAGAAAACAGTGAAATCAAAATTCCCGGATACCTAAGTAACCTATCTATGTTTCAGGGAGAATAATCCTGCTCTGCTTTCTTTGCTGTTAACCCAACTGTTGCTCAGGTCGGTAAGCTGCCAAAATGCGTGTCGATGGTCGTGCCCCGGTTCATCAGGCCGCTGTGCCAGGTGTACTGGGACCTGATCCAGGCCTACCAGTCGGGGCCTGAGGCGCTGGATCAGTACATGTTGCAGCATGCCCCCACCTTCACCAGGTGACTCCACTTAATTCTTTAACAAAGAAACTGTTGCTGCCATTTGCCTGCGTTTAGCTACGTACTAAAAACGTCCTATACCCTTACGTATATGTGCACTAAGGCTGCTTTTAGCTTTGTATGAAAAACGTGCTATATCCTTTTGTATACGTGCAGTAAGGCTGCGTTTAGCTTTGTACGAAAAACGTGCTATACCCTTTTGTATATGTCCATTAAGGCTGCGTTTAGCTTTGTGCGAAAAACATGCTATACCCTTTTGTATATGTGCACTAAGGCTGCGTTTAGCTTTGTGCGAAAAACGTGCTATACCCTTACGTATATGTGCCCTAAGGCTGCTTTTAGCTTTGTACGAAAAACGTGCTACACCCTTTTGTATATGTGCACTAAGGCTGTGTTTAGCTTTGTACGAATAAATCGCTGCCGTTGTTTGTACCAAACTCTATACACATACAATAAGACTTGATTTAACTTCTTAGGAAAAACTAGGAGCACCGTAATGAAAGACGACCGTGTGGTCGTTTTGGTCGATAAAGGGTTTAACCTTTCAAACGCGCAGGTTAGGTTCTCCGGAGAACAACTTTTTTATACCAAGTGCTGTGCATGCAATGTGCAATGGGTTATTTTTGGATGTCGTATGTTGCTTATGTCCTTATTTTCATAGAATTTATATAAAAATTGGATTTCCATTGCCGAACAATGATGATGAACTTCTATAAATCTGAAACGTTTTTTTTTAGCATGACCGTGAGGGTTTTGGTTCTTTTTCATCCTTAGAAACAGATTCCCTGTCAACCGTCGTCTCCCTGAAATAGGCGCTGGGCGGTTTTCAACCGTCGTCTCTCTGAAATAGGCGCTTGGCGGTTTTCAACCGTCGTCTCTCTGAAATAGGTGCTGGGCGGTTTTCAACCACACTCAGAATGGGACTTTAGGAATTTCAAAATAACATGCTGTTTTTTTGATGCTCAAGAATGCATCGGCTCATGGAGAGTTGGTTAACTGCAGAGTGTTGCCCGTACTCCATCTCCCCGAGTACGAATAGTACCGAGCAAAACATAACTAGTCACAGGGCTGTGGCAGATGAGGCACTTATCCGTCTCGTAACGACGGCGTTCGACTTTGTTTGGCCAACACCTATGAGCTTTGCGCTGTTCCAATGGGAAGGTGACGCAAAAATTTAAAAGTGAAGAGTTAAAATGAACCTCAGTGTCTCTTCTATGTCCAGTGAGAATATCTTGAGCTGAATGACACGTACTTGTCAGGAGCACAAATTTCAGCGCTTCACACTAGAACGACAGTCCGTGAACACCCGCCTTCGAAGACGGTTGGCATCAAACATTGTCCCTCGTCAAATATATTTTATTGGATCCAAAATACTGCAATTGTCCATGGATGAACGATTATAACACATCAAAGGTTTGTATGATGTCGTACAATCGTATAGGTGAAAGGACATCAAAAAATAGTCCCATCGTCTTTTTAGTGTTAACGTGGTTGTGAGGCGTGATGAAACCTTAACTAGAAATTAATGACAAGATGTTAATTGTAGTTAAAAAGGTGTTCCACAATATACACGTACCTATTACGTGCCTGCGGAGTACTTCCCTTGGAAAAGGAAGTTTAAGCCACACATTCCTCACATCCCCCACCACACCAGTAATAAGGCACAGTTTTACCTATGGTAAAACGAGTTGGAATAAATAAAGGTTCTTTCATTATGCGGTGTAGGATCCTCGTGCCTTTTGTGGGGTTGGGTGTGAAGATCTGTTGTGGTTGTACTCGTTTCTTAACCTTCGTTATGCTGAGACCGCAGCAAGTTCCGCTCATTCACAAACCAATCATACCGGATTAGCTCGAAGCTTTCGCACCGTCGTGATGGTAGTTAGGAGCCTAAAAAATGATATTTGAAGCTTGGACATGTTACCCTTTTTTGCGCATTTTTTTCAACGTTAAATAAAATATTTTCCCCTCATGGGGCTCAGGATAGACCATAGGCAATAGGGTTAGGTTTGTCTAACTTATGTTATCGGAGCTACGCATCCCCAGGGCGACACCGTTAAGTTACCACAGCTTCAGCTGATCCTTTGGGACTTCTATCTTTCGTGCCCATTTTTGCTTCTTTTCATTTTCATACCTTTTTCATTGATGAATCTTTTTCTTTTCTTCCTCTTCCGTTTTAACTTGCTGTTTCTATGCACAGGGAATCTTGTGTGGGAACACACACAGTGCATCGATTCCCCGTTCTCCTAAGTCCATACTAAATGGTCCTTTCTCTTTTCATGTGAGATAGTCGGAGTCCTTAAAGCACTACTACTGATACTACTACTACTGAATAAAAATATTTCTTCGGTAATTATGACCGACGGATTATATAAATCACTTTGAGAAACTGTCTCTGGTACTGTATATTGAGCAGTTGAAGATTAAGAATCCAGGCTAAGGGAGTGGCTACTGATGCATTGGATTGCAACTTACACATTCTGAAATGCGTCTTGGCAGAGAGGGCAACTATGGCCTGGTGAAGCAGCTGGTCGCTGCCCAGTTCAAGCAGTGCATTCAGAAGCTGACACGCACCTTCCTGACGCTGTCGCTGGCTGACGTCGCCCTCAGAGTCAAGCTGCAGCTACCCAAGCTGGCACAGCAGTACCTGCTCAACATGGTGCGTTCTGCGTGCGTTTCCTGGTATGGATGTGTGTGTTGGGGAGCTGTTACCGAGTGTTGCGTGGCGCTGCTTGAAGGTGTAATGGTGCTGGTTATTACGGGAAATGATGTGAAAACTTTCAGTCGCATTGTCTGTGATGTGCGCTGAACTGCTGCTTAATTTGAAGGCTCACGTTTTGAATGGAAGACACGGGCGAGTTCACTCATGACTAATGCTTTTGTGCAGATCGAAGACGGAGAAATTCATGCATCGATCAATCAGAAAGACGGCATGGTTGTGTTCAAGGACAACCCTGAGCAGTACAACGCTTCCGACACGCTCGACCTCCTCCATGAGCGAGTACGTCTCCTGTGTTTACAGCCCGTACTCCTGTGTGTGTTGCCCGTGTGACGCGTGCGCGGTAACTGCAACTGAAGCAACTCGCACCTGCAGCACGATCCTTTATTGATCTCAGTGCCAAGATGTCAACTATCACCTGGTAGTATTTTAGCATGATTGGGGGAAATAGAGGTTTTCCATAACCTTCTAATGACCTCTTAAACAACCAACGTCCTTTAAAACTTTAAAAAGGACGTCGGAGACGACGCTAACTGCATTCTTATTGCCTGACTTCAGGAGCCCTCAGTGCAAGTGGGAAGTTGTCATGTCTGACTGAATTGGAATTCAAAATGCTAGAATGATAACTTACCTTTAGAAACAAAATGTTTTTGTCCTATCTTCGATGACTAATTTTGGATATTTCCAGTAGTAAAGGGAAAATTTTATCAGCTGATTTTTTGGGGACATTGTAAATGACAGAAACTGGTGAGACTAAAGTAGTGAGTCTTTTTTTCACCTGGCACTGGTACTCATTTCTGAACCAAGCAAGCCTTGGTGTGATCGCGCCAACATACGTGTGAACCACTGCTGAATTTTCCCATTACTGATGTTTTGAAGCTCTGAATATCTTGCTGGCGTGCAACTCAAAAGATTTGCCTACAGATTCTTACGGTTGTGGAAGTGACTTCGAATTGTAGAGTGAGGAGTTAGGACAAGATGCGGTGCCTTGCACTCAGATATGTATGCTACTTAAAGAACAATAAATCCCTTCATAGGATTAATCTCTCGAACTGAGGACAATGTTTTTTGTGTGCGTAGAGACAGCAGGCCAACTTAGTGATCAGCTTGAGTGAATCCAGTAAATGATTCCGGCTTATAGGTATGTCCATGTGGGTGAGTTGGTTTTGCACTTCCGTGTAATCATAGGATCTCAGTTCCAGAGAACTGAACTAACGTCTCTCGTATAGCGTCATAGCTTACCTCTCTAACAATGTGACTGCCTTCCAGTTTGAGGTATCATTTCTTTCGGTTATTTCTCGATCCTGATATTTCTTCTTGCGCGCTGCACTTCTTCCAGTTCTCACATATTCTTCATCATCTCTTCTTTGTCTCTTCTTCCTCTTCTTTCTTAACTTGCTGTTTCTATGCGCAGAGAATCCTGTTTAGGAACACACCTTGTACATGATTCGCTGTGCTCTTTCATGTATACTAAATAGTTCCTTTTTTTCTACTACTATTGGCTGGTCATATTCGGCTACAAAAATGTGTGTCAATTTCTAAAGTGTGTATTTGTAAGGGAAAAAATAAGTCTAGTTTTTGGATTTCTTGTTTGCCTATGGGAAAGATGTGTTCATTATGCTTGGTCACTTACTTTCGTGGAGACATTGGAGACCTTATACCAACTAATCAGTGCAGTCATGTCTCGATTAATGCTCTTGTTAATTTGTGGCTAAATAATTCTAAGTGAAAGTTTGCGCTGAATTCTACAGATGGAGCGCGTGATGGAGATGGAGAAGAGGTTGGTGGAGATGGAGGAGGCTATACAGCGCAACCCCACCTACATCCACAAGCTGATGGGTCCCATCGATGAGGACATGCCTCCACAGCCGACAGCCTCTACGTCTGCGATGTGAAAAATGCTGTGTTAATAAATATGGTGATGAGATTATTTTCAGGCTTATCTTACCGAACGTTAGATCGTATTCACAACCAAAGCCTCCGTAGGGGCAGTCACTTGTATAATGTACATTGTTGCGTTAGAAGCTCTGATATTACTGCCGTGATAGGGAAACGTTAGAACATTCTTCCCTTCCAACTCAAATTCTTCACTCCAGATAATTTTGGAAGATGGGAGTTTTCCCTGTGATTTCACTAGTGTACATTTACATCTTTTAGATTCGCTCCTAAAGAAATGGGAGGCAACAAAGTGTTCCATCATTCTATGTTTTTTTTTCAAGATTTTGTAGTTGCTTAGAGAGCAGAAACAACTTACATTTATGCACTTGACCAACACTGCTGCAACTATCTCAACTTGGCCGGAAAATCGAGCTCTCTGCACCATTGACATTATAGCATTCATTGAGAGCATTTCGCCTCCCCTGAGCACACCATGTTAATGCTGTTGTCTGACTGCTCTCCTGCAGACGGAGGTGCTCTTCTGACTCCTGACTGAAGTGGTAGTGTAGCCTCTGTGCAGGACCAATTGTGTTGCCGTCTTCATAGCAGTAAAAAATGTCAACTACATCACCACCTGCACGTACATCTCGGCTCTAAGAAAAGAGTATTGGAGTAATTTTCTTTTCAAGTGGCTGAAAATAAATCGCTAAATTATCCTTACCGTTTTCGTCACTGGGTTTTGCCTCTGTCTTCTTTTTCACTCTGGATTCTTCGTCTCAGACCTGAAAATGCTGACAACATAAAAACTCGAATTTTAAAATTTTTGTGTCGTTCACCCAGTAGAAAACTTTGGAACCTCTAGACCTCTTGAGTTTTTAATAAAACTTGTGTTTTCAGTAAGAGATAGGCGGAAGATTTTGAAACGCCTGTTATCGATATTTCCGCCTTTATTCGTAATACTCTTTTTTTCGGGGCAAGGTTAAGATATTCGTCACCAACTATTCACATCACAAAGTATTAATCGGAGTGATCCTTTCGAGTGGTTACCGTTTGGTGGAAGGTCGGCATCACATATTTGAGTATTTTATTGCGAACTTTGTTGTAGACATTTTTGAGTCTTTGGTCTTTCTGACTGGCTTTATTTGATACGATATTTGAGCGAAGGAAAAGGAAGGATCGCGTTGTCGCCGTCTCATGCACGAGTTGCGTCAATGATATCCAGTTCAAAATGTGTATTGAAATTTTATATTCTCCCGACAGTCTCTGTAACCTCTTGATGTTTCTACAATGGTAACTCGTACTTCTGATTAATACTTTACTCTCTGAAAGTGTCTCCCATCCACCCAATTATTTATTTGCGCATGTGTAAAGTTTCATAATTCAGGACGAATTTTGTAGCTTGTTTCACTCTCGGATATTTTCTGAACTAAATTTGTAAACCTTCGTTCTATCGCAGCGCAAGCGCGTGATACATTTTTATTCGTAAGTGGTTGAGTGCCTATTTGATTGATCGATAGATCGATCGTGGGGTGCCTGTTCGAGTGATTAATCGATCGCAGGAGAGGGAGTTCAAGTTTGTAGTATGGTGCGTTATGAAGTGCACCTCGGTTAACAGCGTAGTTTCCTCGTGTTCACTCAGCACTCCTGGGCAGTTACATCGGAGAAATGTTTCAATCCTTTTTATCGAGTGCGGATGCATGCAATTGAATTACTATGCCTTAAAACTCATCTTGATGTTCGAACGAAAGATCAGTTTCTTCTGAGTTAATAAATTGCTGTCAACTGCATTGCTTTGCAGTAACCTTTCCGGAAGTAAAAAGGCTGTAATTTCGTTTTGTTTTATAATTTCTGATCTCAAGTATTGTACCACGTTTCTTTAAATTTACTTTCCGAAGTTAAAGCGACAAGGGTAAACCGCAAAGAACTACAGAACAATGCGGCATATCCTTGCGAGACCTGCAGCTGAACCAAAGAAGCTGAAACCTAAGCTCGTTTTCTCAAGCCATCCGTGCTGGGTTATGATTTACATTATTTACTAATATAATTGACAGTGTTATACCCTTTTGAAGCCATAGAGTTAGGTTATTTAGGGTTGTCTAGCCTGTGCTATGGGGACTGGCTTCCCCAGGGGGACACTGTTAGGTTACCACGGCTTTAAACAAGTCTTGGGCACTTGTCTCTTTCGTGCCCACCTTGCTTTTTTCCGTTTTCATGTCTTCGCTGATTATTCTTTATATTTTTTTTCTTTTTTTTTTCTTAACTTGCTGTTTCTATGCGCAGGGGATTTTCTGTGGAAACACACCTTGTGCATAAGTTCCCCATTCTTCCAAGTCCATACAATATGTTCCCTACTCTTTCGGTGCTAGATGGTTACTGAAGAATTGCTATCCTTATTACTACTACTATTACTTGTCTTTTTGTCCTCTTCTATCTCAACTTGCTGTTACTGTGTACGGGGGATCCTGTGTGGGAACACACTTTGTGGAAAAATTACCCGTTTCTACTGTCCATATTAAATAGCTATTCTCTTTCGGTACGATATAGTATGAGCCGCTGAAGCGCTATGTACTACTACTATTACTACTACCGCTACTATCGCCATCACCACCACTACTACTACTACCATTACTACCAGTACTCGCAGCACGCGCAGTTCCTTTCAAGGGCGATCATCATAATATTGTGTGAGATTTGATTTTGTTTCAACCCTAATACAGCGTTTGATGGGGCCTCGTGTGGTTCGAGCGTGTCATCGTGCACGTTTAATTCTCTCGAGCCACGGAAATTGAGGATGAAAGAATACCCGAGTTGCATGAAAACTTTGTTTTAAATTCCGTGCGAACTCTGCACAGTGACACCAAACGTCGGGCGTTTGAAAGTTCGAGCTATTTTAAAGGCGTTGTTAAAATACTCTCACCATCCCAGCAAATATTGAATACGTGGGATATATTCAGTCTAACATGTCTAGAAATAATTATATAACTTCATTTGAAAACCGACAAATGCATAGAGACATATATGTGAAGAGAGCCTAAGTCTATCGATATTGTAGACAATTTAAGAAACGTATTATGAGTAAACAGTACAATTGAGTATTTGAAATAGGCATGAGTACAAAAAAGATATTTTGAGTAATCAAAATCGCCCAGATGTTTTACCCAAATACGAGTACAGGATACCACCTCGCTCGCATGCTAAACTGTTCAATCTCGGTAGTAGGGAGAAATATCGGTACGAGTCCGAGCTTCTAATTTCCTCCAGAAAGAAAAAGAAAGAAAGAAAGAAAGAAAAATAGTTTATTCCA
>VOMN01027596.1:0-43781 GCA_014899125.1 Orchestia grillus | reverse complement strand
CCCACCTTGTGTATGGGTGAGGGGTCCCCAGTCCCCACCTTGGGTGTGTGGTGGTCCCCAGTCCCAATCGCTACAAAAGCTCCATAGATCAGTGCAGTGTTGCCGACATTACAGAAGTTTCGACGTCCGAAGTCTGTAATGCGGTTACAACGATGTCTGGCGGCACCCTCGGCCCTCATTGATAGCGAGTTCGTGTTGCATGTGTTATTCACTGCTTCTGTCGTGTATTCAGCTTTTCAGTACTGAAGAAAAGAAATGAGATGACATTGTAAAAAGTCTTTAGCGGACTTTAATATGTGTCGTTTCTTTTTTCTTTTTCTTCTTTTCTTTATCGTCGGTTTTTACCTCCAGTAAAGAATTTCTGTGCTTTCGTTCGCGATTTAGCGTTCTCACGCAGTTTGGCTGGGACCGTTGTCAGGAGTGGTGGTGCGGCTAGGTGCATGCACCGCACCTCGTGTTGCATGTGGTCACCTAGGTGTGGTGAGGGTGTAAGCCCAACCCTCACAATTGGTGAGGAGGACACAAGCTGACTCGTGCTACACAAGGAAGTGCTTGTATGTGTGTCTGCAAGAGGATCGTTCCTTGAACGGCTCAGATGGTATCGCTGCACCTCGACATGCTTGTCGTTCTCCTTTTTCATTTAGGTTTGGCATTACCAAGTCGGCGCTGTTTGGTTTCATCTTACTCTACGTGGGCTTCATTAGGGTAAAGCAACAGTCACCGATATTCGTGCTGTCCAGCTGGTGTCTCTGCCGACCCGCAGCTGTTGGGGCCGGACTTCCATTTGTTGTGACACTTGACTGGCGTCTGGAGCCTAGACCGCAGATCCCGTCCGGCGTCCGTGTGTTCCGCTGCCTAGCTTTTGTGACTCTACACGCGGGTGCTGTCGCGTCTGTCTGTCCCGTCACAGTCGCAGGGGTCAAGCTATGTTATCGCACCTTATTGGTACACCGTTTCAGCTCCACGTGTACTTCTCGAAAATAGCAGCAGCGAGAACGACAGCTAACTCCATGAACACCAATAGGCGTTTCAGGCATTCTATTAGGGCACTTCAATAGGTTCCACTAGAAATAGCGACGTCACGTCTCGCTACCTCTTTGTATTTTGAATAGTTAGCGCGGCCCAGGATGAATCGGGGACGGAGGGCCATACCGTGTGGGATGGATTGTGTTGTATATGGGAGGAATTATGTTTGTTTCACTGAGGCTTCCCCTGAGGGAAGAATAGGATAGGTAGTAGGGTTAGGTTTGTCTGTTCTATGTTATGGGGCACTGGCCTCCCCAGAGGGAGCATTGTTAGCTTACCTCAGTTATAACTAAACCTTCGGGACTAGTTACTTTCGTAACCACTTTGCTTCTTTCCATTTTCATGCGTTTTTCGCGGATTATTTTTTATATTTTCTTCCTTTTCTTTCTCAGCTTGCTGTTTCCATGCGCAAGGAATCTTGTGTGGGAACACACCTGTGCATAGATTCTATGTTCTCTAATGTCCACACTAAATGATCCCTCTTTTTTGCTCTCTGGAGATCGCCTCGGTGTGGTTAGGAAGCTTTAAACCAACTAATAATAATAATAATAATAATAATAATGATAAAAATGATAATAATATTGAAATGATACGGTATCGTAATATATAACGTTACCAATATGTGAAGTTGGATGCACACAGTTCCCTGGACTACCTCTATGTCCGTTGCACTCACGTGTGCTGTATTGCCATGAGTGCCTCGTAGCTCTGGTAGTCCCGCAGACCAGGTCAGGAGAGCTCAGGGCGCGCTGTGCTGCACCTGGTCTCGTCTGTGTGGGAGGACACGCTGCGAGTTCACAGAGGCGTGTACGTGAATGAAGCCGTCCTTAAAATGTTAGCACTACACCGACGGCTGGAGAGTACGCTCTCTCAAAGACAGAATGGAGTATGATGCAGCAATAAATGTTTCTTAGTAGATCTGAAATGGTGGAATGTATCGTAGATTTAAGATTAAATCACATCATGTGCCTATAAGGGTTGAATGTGGGACACCCACAAAGATGAACTGGTATCGAAATGATTCTGTCTTCGCTCTAGTGTTGACGATGCAGAATTTTCCCTGAATTTTTCCTTAGAAGGATGCACTTATTTTTTGAATGGGCAAGGCATTACGTAAACAGTTATTCATATTTTACGCACTTGTGTGCATGTTTATCGTAACTTTGAAAGAAACATTAAAAATTTAAGACTAAATTGGTTTTGGTCTAATATTCTTTAGGAATGATATTGGTCCTCCGAGATTTGGTTGTACGAGTTGGTGTTGAATACCCTTTCAAGAATTCGCCTTTGTTTCCGCCTCAAATGTATGACTTCTGTTCTGTATTTATTGTATGAAAATGCGCACATACCGCTTGTGTAATTTCCTTGTATTGATTTGAGTTCTGTGATTGAGGGCTTCTGTATCAGCTCCCTTCTCTTGAACGGAAGGTAGTAGTAAAGTGAAGGTAGTAATTTCAGTTTCACAATATTCGTTCTAGTCCTTATCAGTTCTGAGTGCTTGTACTCGTTATCACCTCTTGTGGATCTCGAGATTGGTTCTTGAGATTGCGTACTGCGTAAGAAATCTACACTCAAACCGTCCTCAACCGGGCACGTCGCATAGCTTCCTCTTCGACTGTTCTGGACATGGCTGCGGCAACCGCAATAGGCGCTGCGTATCCTGACTACGCTCTTATTCAAACGCTGGTCGGACTCTTGAGTTACACGTCAATTTACCTGCAACATAATTTTAACGTTACATATTAAATTTACCCACATTCGGTCTCGAAAGGAACGCGTAAAACACCTGTCACAGTCAACTCATTTGTATGATTTTTTAGCCATGGGTCAATGTTGACTCATCCGTCCAAATGCCCGAGATGGAATTGATTAAATGGTTATATCGTTAAATAACTAATGTTTTCTTGCTTTAATGTATGAATTACGACAGGAATAAAATAGTCAAGGCATTTAGGAATAATATTGCTTCATCGGTCCAGATAAGCTAAATGGACTTCAAAAATGGTTGTATTACAAGAAATAACATATTTTTTGCCGAGTTTTTTGCCGAGTCACTGAATTGCAATGGGAGTTTGATATACAAGATATTTAGGATCAACTTTAGTGAAGCTAGTATTAGTGATTTGCTATCTCGAAATGTCCCTTTTGCCTACTCATCCTTCGAGTGTAAAGACATAACGAAGGTGGCCGTCCTTGTCAGCTAGCGGGAGAAAGGCTTCTCCAGCACTTGTAAATGATTAGCATAATTATTCATAAGTGGCGTTAATGGTAGTAAATGTACTCGTCCGTCTCGTCGTTTATTTGTAGAAACGACAAAGATGCGTGTGCACGTACGTAAGAAACAAATCAGCGAGAGAGATGATGGCGAATGGCTGCAATGCAAGCGTTGGTCAAGTATAAGAAGTTTTTGAGTTCGTAACTTGGAAGGGAGCAGGCCAGCGCTACAAGCGTGCGTTGGTACGGGTGTCAGGAGTAGGAAGAGCAGCGCCGCTCGTCCTCAGGTTGAGTCCAGTTGAGCAGCGCTCACGATGTCGGAGCTGCAGTTCCACGCCCCCCGACTGCGCAGCGAGCTAGAATTACATTTTTGGATCGTGTAGGTGTGAGACCAGCCTGATGAAACCAGGCAAAAAATGACACAATTAGTTCGAGGATCCAACGCTGTCAAGGTATGAAGAATTCAATGAAGGTCGTGAACGAGGTGAAAATATCGCCATGGTCGGGCCAGCGTTACCGAAAACATTGAAATGATTCATGACCTTGAAGACAATCGACGTGTGACAGTTTTGAAATTGCGGCACATTTTGGAATAGGTTATCGAAGCTGACAAACAATCGTAGCAGAGGACCAAGAGTACCATAAGTACCAGGTGACGTCTCACTGTCCGAGACGTCATTCTCTTCCGCGATAGCGCTCGGTCACGTACTCGAACTATAACTTCCGCGGAATCGGACAAAATGAAATGAATTCTACTTGACCATTCCCCCTATAGCGCTGACTTATTGCTCTGGGGTTTCAGTCTTTTCTAGCCCCTAAAAGAAGCACTGGGAGGACAATGATGCCGAGACAATGCGGTGGTGGAGGTCTTTGTGCGCAGTGGGCTCCTCACACACCCTTCTTCATTTTATGATGTTGCGACCTAAAACCTCTCTATTCCTTTTAAGCTAAATGCGTTTTCAAAGCGAGAGATTAAGTGAAAGGATTAAGTATGCTTGATTTTTTTATTACATCAAATTTCCTAAAGATAATCTATTTTGTCTGATACACCCTCGTAATTGGAGCGTGACCTATAACTATATGCTTTTTCTTTTGTCATGTATAATAGACCTTATATCTTTTTTTCAAATCATCCATCGAATAAGTAAATCCTTGAATTAAATCCAACCCCACATCAAGTAATTGCAATCCTCCGTCAAATAAATACAATTAGTGATGCGCTTCTTTCGCGCTCGTCGGTTGTGACGTGTAGTTTCTGCGTGAGTTGTTGCGTTTGTAACTTGGCCACATCTGTGATCTGACTGAGTTGGGTTAGCTCATCATAGCACTCCTCCGACTCTTGAAATGCTGGTAAACAACCTGATTTTGTGTGGCAACTTTGGTTGTTTACTCTGCAGTTAGCCTGCTAAGGAGCGCTTCTAAGCACTTAAACAACTCGATTCTGTTTCTTTGTTGTCTGAGGGCGGGCGGGGACCCCAACGGGTCCCCTGTCTTACCCACACTCCCCCTCGGGAGGCCTAACTTGTCTGCTTCTGGTACCCATGCAGGAGTGTCTGCTCGAGGACCAAGTCTTCATGTCTCCAGAATGGATTAAGTGCGCCGTGACAGATGACTTATTCCGTCAAGTTCGCAATAAACGCCTGAGATGAAGAGCAGCAGCGCCTTGTGGCGTCTTATCTCAACCTGCTGTAATCATTGCCGCTAAGACGGTCGAATCAATCACAATATCTGAAGCACAAACTCCAGCGTCGCGCGACCGTGATTATAGTTGTCCAAGCCTCCTGTCTACATTCTTCACCAAAAACGTGGCGTACTTATATTAATATTTATTCGGTTATAAGCTTAAAGTTCATGCTCAACTCTTGATCTACTGGGAGAAAAGACACATCACTCATAGTCAGGTGCTTTAACGGACCCGGCGTAAATGCTGTATGTTTATGATTAATTTTTATTCAGTTTCACTTTTTCGAACTCCAATAAAAGTCGCTAGAAATCAGTTGAATCAAGTAGTACAAAAAGCCAGGAAAACAACTGAAAACGAAATAGGTCCATTAAACCTAAGCTCGTTTGACGGAAGATATATCGGAATAGTGGATGTTGTTGGTGTGTACTGTCATTTCCACTCATTTTTACATAGACAAGCGATATCGCCGCTCTAGGAGTGAGTAACTTCTGAACACTCCCTCAGGAGCTGCAAAGGCCGGTCTTGCAGCGCGCTATGGGCACCAACTTTTTGGTCGCCAAACGTTCTGCTGCGTCGTGGCACCTTGAGCGCAAAAATTTTAGAATTTACGCAACTGACAAAATCACAACTTGACATGCTAGTTCATGTAAATATTTAGTCTTTAATTTGAAAACCTGATTTGTAAACACAAATTGCGTGTAACTTAACTTTTTTGAAATGAACGACTTTTTTTTGCGCCTCCGAAGCCTGCCGCCTAGAGACATGTGCTGTCAAACTTGTCCGGCGGAGGGCCGAGGGACGCTATGGAGAGGCAGGCGGTGGCAGCGTGGCCGCAGTGCAGGCAGTCCTCCAGGGATTGTGCCATCGACCGTCGGACGGCCGCGCTACTTAGTTGCAGTTTATAATGGCCGCTCCTTAATTGGAGGCGTCCAGTTCTCATAAAGGACATTTTATGAAAGAGAAAAAACGGCCGTTTTACCTTTACCATGCGTCAGGGTATGCGCCCTCGAGTCCACCGTGCGGTGCAATATGACCAGCAGTTTTTTTCAATTACGACTGGGATTTATACCCTGGGTTTATTTGATGCCCTTCAGTCGCCCCTGCATTCATTATTTCAGAACCTCAATATTTGCGGAGTCTGTGTTTCTCGGTCGCTTGCACTGATGCCTAAGGCAATTGTGGCGCGTTCCTCGCATTGTAGGTCACAATATGTTATTAAAAATAATTTGAAATATTTTAGGCTAACCATTTGTCTCGTGTATTTCTCACAGGAGCTAATGGAAGTTCTAGCTGCCGCCCTACCGCGTGCCGACCTTCTATAGAAATATCAATGACTCTTCAATATCAATGACTCTCTTCTATATCAATCAATTTTTCGCTTCCTATACCTTTCGCGCGCCGCTTTAAAATCAACGCATCGATTATTATTGTCGTAGTGATGCTACTTCTTTTCTTCAACTCGCACTCAAGCATGACCACCGCCACAGCTACCGCTGGAGTGCCTGCGACACATACGTCGTACTACTCATTTTCCGCATAGTTTGACGTGGTCAACCCGCAGTCTCCACGACTATCCTGTGTTCTGTGCGGCGCGAGCTCCTGTCTTCTTATTCGACTTCGTATCTCAGATACAAGTTTGCAGCTCGGCTTAGCCCTTTCTTCCTCTTCACTTTTCTTTAGTCCATTTTTAGTATACACCTCTATTACAGTAATACTTTTACTTGTTTCCACATACTTGGCGGTTGTACCAGTCAATTATACCATGTTCATTACATTTTGAAATTTTAGTCACATTTTGGTCGGTGTACGTCTTTTTGTCTTAATACAGATGGTCGTGCAGTAATATATTTTCAGAAGTACGCCATTCTGTTGCTTCTGATATACATAGGCCAGCTCTCAAAGTTGCGCCCTGTGGTCACGGGTATTGATGCGGCTTCATGGAGTACAGTGCCGCATTGTTCCATGTTGACGCGAACTATTTGGTCGTTAATAGATCCGTAGCGTGTGATGAAATTCTGTGTGTCACGTATAGAAATTTACTACTCTGTTATTTGCTTGTGTTAAAGTTGTTTGCGTAGTTGGTCAAGTGCTGTGCTAGTTAATTCGCGTACGAAATACAAAGGTCGGCTGTTCTAGCCTGATGCTTTCGATCCTCCGTCTCTTCGGAAACTGCCCGTCCGAAATGGTTGTACTTAACGTCCTTTGACAGCTCCACGAGTTCTGCCATTGCTGTTCTAACCCCTACTGACACTTTCATCTGGACGCTAATCTCCTCTGACACTATCACCGAGCGCGCTGAATCTCATGCTGTCCCACACACGTGCCCTTGTCAGCTTGCTGGCGACGCTGCCTCTAGGTGTGCGTTTTGCTGCCGCCCTGATCAAACATCGGCCGAGTTCTGGTGTGTTAGGTTGTGGGGTGTGGCTGTGGTGTCAAGCCTCCGTTGTGTGGGCGTGTGCATTGTCTTGCAATGAACAGTTGTGGCCATCTGTTTCATCGTTTACCTAGCAGAGGCGTTTGTGACATCTTCGCTTTCTCTTGATTGTAAGGGAAGTTTGCCGAGTCGATAATGAATTGACCGTTTGATTTGTAACATTGAGCTTCATTTTCACAATACTCTAATTCATATATTAGCAAAGTTTGAAGTTCATGACTTGATTGTCGTTCTACTTAGTTTTCCAAGCCTTAAAAAGAGTTGACTCGTGTGTTTTGAGGTGACAAAATCACGGTGACCGGCGGAAATGCTCTGCCTGTGACGTATCATCTTGGAAGCGACAAGCAGGACCCTGCCCTGCGTTAGGTGAGTGGGTGTTGTGTGCTGGGGAGCCCGTCTGCGTCAGGTGAGTGGGTGTTGTGTGCTGGGGAGCCCGTTTGCGTCAGGGGAGGGGTTGTAGCATGTCGGGGGCCCGGCCTGCGTCAGGTAAGGGGATGTACACATGGTGCCAAGCGTTTATGTAGCGCTTGTATCAGACAGTAGCAAATTTTAGAAGTTGCTTCTATGTATGGTTTTTACTGTTATATAGGAATTTTATATAGATCAGTCGAATATTAAGGAAGATTTTTAAATGTATTTAATTTAAGTGAATTTTAACCGTGCCACAATTTCGTACGTCAACATTAAGTCTATAAAATGCAGCAGGACTTCAATATTTTTTAGCTTTACTAAGGATACTGATATTAGGTATGACTATTACAAGTATTTTAATACCAATATTTTCAAAACAATTCACGAGAAACATATTAATCATTGATGTGTTCCCCACGTACTATTAACAGAAGTCAGGAAAGGTCTGTACATGGATTTCGTCAAATTTTTCTATTTCATTTGCAGTAATACCTTTAGCACAAGTTTCAAGTTTACTCCACAAGCGATCCTTGGTGTAAAATTGACCTCCCGACTGGTGAACACGCGGCTTAAGCAGTGAACACAGGTTCTCAATAGGGTTGAGATCTGGAGACCAAGCTGGCCATTTCATCAGTCGGCCATCTTTGAATCCATGAGTCTTCAAATATTCTACTGTAGCTTTTGTAGCTGCCTTCATTGTGTCGAGAAAATGTTATTCAAGAAGAGCTACGCCGCACTTGAGTTACGTCAACGCGCTGGGAGATATTTTATGTAATTCTTTCTGAAGGTTTCTCACTTTCATTAAATCCGCGGCGTTTTGTAACAATTTCCTGATCAAATTATGAAATTTTGAAGGTTTAATGATTTTATTTTGATTTGTCTTGGAATCTGTTTACGAGAATTTGGTCGAGGTTGTATCCCAAATGCTTATTTAATGTGCGAGACATCAAGTTGTTTGTGCTTGATCGAGACCGCTCCTCAGCGTCAATTGGGTAATGATGATACTCGACAGCATTGCTGCATTGACGGATGCTTCACTTCTGCCAAGAATTTGAACTGTTATGTTCTTCAACATAACCAAAAAAGGAGCATTTCCTAAACTTCGAAGGAAATATGGCATCCATTCATCGTCAAGATGACGCTGAAGTAACCGTGACGATCCCAACATCCCGACGCCTTCGACTGACCGAGGAATCACCTTGATCGACACTCGTGCGAGCCCCGTCGAACACCTTTATGTTTAAATTCTATTCAAGTTTTTAAGGAAAGAAAACATTTAAACAAGAATAGAATGTTTTAATGTTTAAATGTTTAATAGAAAGCACGTGCCATAGATGATCGCGAGCGTTTGACAACGTACTCAATATTTTCTCTAGAGTACTCATATATGTACCTTATTTAATATATCTAAAAGTCGAGAAAGGGTCTACTAATGGCCTTCGGCATGGATGTGTCTTCGTTGTTACACGCTTGGTACAAGTCACGCGCCCCTCATAAGCGATGCAGCCTCGGAAGGGTCAGCATTACCACCCTCAGGAACATTACTGGGTCGCCGGCGCTGCGACGCAGGTTGCGGCTCGTTTTCGTTTATCACGTTCTAATTTCTAAGGCTAATCACAAGATAAGGACGACACCGACGACTCGTTACAAGAAGAGGTGGAACTCCAGTTTACCTGGGAATCTTCGTGGCTGAGACACCAAAAAGTAACACATTGTGAGCAGCGTTCACGTAAACTCAGAACCCCGAGCTGAGGCGCCGCCAGCGATCGCAGACGTTCAGCTGTTTCCCGTGTGCTGTGCCCCGATCGTGAACTGCTCCAGCCATGGCATCCTACGTCCATCTCCGCATCCGTCTCCACGGTCCAGTTTGGAGAGATAAGCTGAGCGTTGTACGTCAGTCTTGGTCCTTTTCATGTATTTTAGCAACCGAGTAACGTGTCGATTTTCTCTTCCTTCTACTGTGTAGTATTGTCGTTTCGGCGGTGAATTCCGTTTGACCCCCATTTCTTGAATCATTTACGGCACTGTATTCCGGTAGGATGTGTAATATGCAAGTCCTAGGAATTTTAGGAAATTAGGGCGTCTTTGTCGTGTTATGTGAGCACGTTGATTAATTAGGCATCTCCTCTCATTTGTTCATGAGACGTGACGCACATGTTTTGTTCCGCTGTAATTTAGGAATTCATTAAGTATACACTTTGACCTTCCCCCTGCTTCACTCCTTGTGTATGGATGTTCGTGGCGCAGGAAAGCCATTATCGACGATATCATTTACTTAGTGAAATTATCCTCAAAACCATGTTATTATAACCCAACAAAATTAATTAATAAAATAATTTCCTCCAGTGCCTTCGATCTGATCGTGCTTCCAATTAACGTTCACTCTACCACTTCTTAAATGAATCAACGGATAAAATACAATTGATCTTTACGCTGCAGAAAATCACGGCTTCCTCAGAATATATAAATGTTCGTCAGTCCTAGAATAGGTAGCACAAAACAACAAGCGTCTTAGAATTGTGGAGTGATCGACAATGGATTGATCAGGAGCAGTGATGACAGAATCGGGTCAATTATGGATTAACAGACGTCAATAATACACTCGCAAATATCAGTAATGAACTGGCAAATCTCAATGGATTATCAAATATCAGTGATAGAGTAGCATTTATCAGTAACGAATAAACAAATGAGTTTTGGATTTGCAAATATATAATGGTTGACAGGTACCAGTAATGGACTACCAGGATGAGCCGCTATAGTCTACTATGGTGTGTCCAGTCGCAGCGCCGCCCCCCGTCCGTGCCCCGGGCTGTGCGCGCTGCAGGCAGAGCGTGTCCGAGAGCGTCACGCCCTTCAGCTCGCTGACATTCTGGTGTCAAGCTGCAGGGACGCTGCGGTGGCTGCAGTCCCTACTCTGGCGTGTGTTGGGGCCGGGCCTGTTGGTGTTGTGTGTTGGGGCCGGGCCTGTTGGCGTTGTGTTCCGTTGCGTTACGATCCCTGGCTCCTGCTACTCTCAACTTCATGACATTGTAAAAAAAACTGTTCATGCGTAATCAGGACAGAGCACTGCATCGATGGGGAGTCCTTTTGTTGGGTCTAACACACTCTCAGCAGATTTGCCGTCTCAACTTAACATCTGAAGGATAACGTTTTTATAAATGAACGACCTCACAAGAGGTACTCTTAGATGTGGTAATGGTAAACTCGTGCCTACACTTGTATAGGGTAGTTGGGCCACCTACGTACGTGCATCTGCTATTATGGGACGCTGATTTTGGTCTGTGTGCTCTTAGGTTGCTCCGGTTGTTGTATTCGCCTGTGACTTCCTCGTGATTCACTTCTTGGTCGTTTCATGGCATTCCTTACTTAGCTGCGCGTAGATTTTGCTGATGCTCTCGAATAAGAAACTGTCTCACACTTCTGTAACTTGTGGCGTAGTCCGCTTTTTTACACCCCTTCTTTGTGGAGGTCAATCTCATTTCGCTTATGATTCCGTTTGCAGTGTTCCTTAGGCTTCCCACCAATAGCCATGTCGTTTCTTGGCACATGTGAGATGTTTCCTGCGATTGATCCTTTCGGCCTTGTCTTTGTTTATTGGGTCAGTGTAGTTTCTCTTGAGTGTTCTTTGTACACTAACGTGTCAAGGGACATATTTTTTCAAGTGTACTTGTTTATCTCTCAAACCTTGAAGTTTCGTATAAATGGCCATTATTACGGAGTGTACTTTCAGTTCACGAATCCAGGTCTTTCTTATTAAGTTGTGGGTTAGGATAATTCCTTCACTGGAAGTGTGTGACCGCTTGTGCAATACGCACGTACGCGTAGCAGTTGTGACGAATGTGCCATGTGAGGCAGTGCATACTCATTGCTGTATTTTTTGATAACGTTTTATTCACCATGAGATTTATTCTGAGCATCATGGACGTGCCTCGGTCTCCTTATGGGATGTTATAGTCAGTGCTCGTCCGAATGTCGTATTGATAGAATGGCAGGTAGTTCTTTCACAGGTACCTCAGATAAATTGTTGTTAAATAACCTCAACAGTCATTTCCTGTTCGATTTATATTTTATTGTGGAAACGGTCTGATTGTACTAGCCAAGTACTTTCCTGTAGACATATTACGTTCAAATTTTCCCGTGTTGTGAAATGTTTATTACATTAACATCTGCTAATACATTGATTCTGTATACCGAAGTCCACGTAATCAATCGCACTACAGCACACCACCTTCTGAACAAAGACCTGTGTTGGCATGATGTCAATTTTAATTACCACGATGCACGCAGGCCAACTGTCACGTGTGGCTGTACCAATTGGTGTACCGCAAGGCGCAGCTGTGGGGTCGTTGGTACCTCAGTTGTGGTACAAACAAACTTGGGAGGCTGAAAATCCTGTACGATGTTCTGCTAAAAATCGAGCTAACCCCGTGCATGCTGCGTCGCTCTCCAAAGGCCACACACAGGGTGTTGCAGCACAATGCTGACGTACACTATGACTGGATGAGGAAGCACCGGCAAGTAGCATGATTGTGGTCTTGCTGAAGCCTCGCTTAGAGCAGCTGCGATGCCGCTCCTGCCGCGCTGCTACCGTGTACTGATACTGCTCTGCATGGTCGAAAAAACGTTCGAGTGTTGAAATTTCTTGATCATTCATTCATGCATGCGGCACAAAGGACGAATCGAGCGACACGAGCAACTCCTCGCACAAGGGCTGTGACGCGATGCTCTCAATCCTGCAGGAATTATTGACTTGACCGAAGGACTGAGCTCACGTACGCTCCATGACTGCGTGCCGCACTCGCTCCAGGTGTAACTTTTGTGACTGCGTTTTCAGGTTGGATGGCAGGGCGATTGTCTGCTCAATCGTCATCGTTTATTATTCTACTTCTAGAATACCTAGAGTAGAAACAGTTGGACCGCTCGAAGTTGTGTGTGTTCGTATGCCATAGGCGCTATCAGCAGGTGCATGTGTGTACTCCAGCTGAGCGTGCCTGTGTTGTAGTTGGTTTGAGAGCTCTGAGCGCGACGCAGCTCCTGGCTCTTGCGTAGCATTAAAATTTGTCGTAGCATGTACATCGAACGGCTTCAGAACGGTATTATTTAGGGGCTAATATTTTATTATGTGCGAGCATTTTAAATCGCACTAGCTCTGCGTCTTACCCTTCGTTGCATAGAAATCATTATTACGTTTACATTCCGGTGGCCTCCTTCCGTTGGTGATGGTGCGTGCTGGGCGTGCGTCACGGCACAAGTTGCGAGTGCAGGCGATAGAGGCGCTCAGCGAACTGGAGGTCAGCTCTTCGAGTTCCTCCGTGCTGACGGTTTTCTTCCGCGTGTTTATTCTACAATCCACTTTGTGTGTTGTCTCATCAACGCTCTTGAATGCAGGGGAGTTGTGTGTGCATTGCTGCTTCCCCGCTGGGCTCCAGGCTACGCAAAGGGAGGAAGTTAGCGTCTAACTCAGGTTGCAATTGCCTGTTTTATTGCTGCCTACAGTCGATGTGCACAGGAAGTCACCTTGTTTTGAGCTGATTAAACTGATGTGTGATTAATTTATGACAGGAATTACGGAAATTTGAATATTTCGTTACAAACGGACAAGTTGACGAAAATGAGTTAATTAAAGCGTCCCGATGTCAATTTATTCTAGTCCACCTCTGACAAATAGAAACTTCGGTGCTAATAATAGTGTCAATAATGAGAGTACGTAAGCCTGGAGTCTGTTGTCTCGAAAACCATTCGGTGGTTTGGACATGGAAGGAAACAGCGTCAGCTTACGCGGGCTTAGCTAAGTGGATGAGCGCGGTGCGGCGGCTTGAGACGGAGCCGCGTGGCATTAGCGACCGTCCGAGGCCAAACAAACAAATGCTCTGTTGTAAGTCTTCCGAATATCCCCTTCGCAAAATGAACTTCTGAATGATCCGAAGGACCGGAGGGGCTTTCATGCGTGATGCGGGCAAATTGCTTTTGAAGTTGACGGTGTTGTCCCGCCTCGCTGTTCCAATCTAACTTCTTCACAGCCGCATCGATAATCATATCTCTGTCCGGCACCTGGCGTGCATACGTGTGTACGTATACATACTTATCGTCACCAAGGCGACGATGTATAGCCGCCTGATGCGCCCCTAAGATACTTTTGGCGAGGATAACGGGGGACAATTATCGCCGCTACGAAGAGTTAAAGAATCCTAATTATGCCTAGCAAGCGACTAAAAAAATATAAAATCATAGGTGGAAATATACGATTGTAAAATAATTTTTTTTAAATTCGATGGAATTATTGGTTCGCTGTAGAACTGCTTGCATTTCAAGCATAATTTTAAAATCTCCTACGATTCCCACTGAAGGTATCGTCCGCACCTTCTCGTGCAGTACTATGCCATTAATCTGCTAATCTTATCCTTCAAATATCTAAACTCGCAAATACAAAATAGAAAAAGGTTAGTTAACTACGAGAAATTGATTTAAGGCGTAAAGGGTTAATGGAACTACCGTTGGGACCGGACTCGCTCCTGCCATACTCTCAGGTCCCCGCCCGCCTTCTCCAACATTGTGGCTGTGTGGGTTTTGGATTCTTTAAAAGAAATTCAGGCACCACGGGCCGGGCCCACACTGGTGTGCTCGGATTTTTTGAATGCCATTCAGACCGAGAGACTTTAAATAAATTCTGATATTTTTGTAGGTGATTGATATTCAGGTTTCGTGAGGCCAACTTTTTGTATTCTGAAGTTAAACATTTTTCCAATCATAGGAGATTAGCAGTTATCCAAATGAAGCGTGCCACTGAAGAAAAATCTAAGATTTCGATCTCTCAAGCTTATGGATATGTAAATCTATGAGTTATACCGACACACAGTTCACAACCTTCAAATCTGTTATGTAGGTTCTTTTTAACACGTTAACCGCCATTCTCGACACAGGTAAAATTACAAGTCGACAAATATCTCTCGTGAATTTAAAAATGGAGGATTTGGCTTTAAAAATTTCGGCTAACTTATCAATTTTCCTTTTAATTTAAATTAGCATGTACGGGTGATGACCAGAAATTTCATGAAAACTTGATAAATTTTCTTCATATATATTGCTGCTTTCGCCAGGTTAGGTTAGGTTAGACGACCTCGTGTACCACATGTGGTTCACGTGGCGGTCAACGTGCTAGACCTGTATTATACAGGGTAACACAAAATTTCTGCGATTAATTTATTTTTAACTATGGAAAGTTCTGCAGTGTGACCCAACACGTGTAATATTCCATATTTAAAAGTGTTTAGTGTCAACTTAGACTCAGGTAAACATTAGTCTGCTATTTAGACAGACCATTTCAGTACGGCATTGGAAACTCGACGGTTTGCTTTTGTTGAGCTTCATCGAGCAGGAAAGTCTGCAACTGAAATTTTGAAAGCGCTCGAATTTTACAAAATCAAGGCGTAGTTTGTATATCGTACGTTCCAATGTTATTAGGAGACCCGTGGCGTAAAATATCGCACCAGAAGTAACCGTCCAAGAACTACAACCACTCAGAAAATCAAAGAATTAGTTTACAAGATCATATGATGCAAGAAATTCATTGAGATCTGTGAGGGAAGTGGCTGCAGAGCTCGGTGTATCCAGAAAATCTTTTCATCGCTTGGTGAAAGGAGGCTTGGGACTCTCCCCTTGAAATTGAGAAACATCAGTTTCCTTACGAAAGCCCCAGGGAAAAATGATTCAAAAGAAGTCACTCGTTGATGTTTCAGCTCGGAACTCCTAGTATTGACTTTGTTGTGGTCACCGGCGAGAAAATATTTACCATTGAACTAGTTTTCAATCTTTAAAATGATAGTTTGTTCTCGGAGTGTAGAGAACATCAGGAACGTCCGCGGAACTGACATTTACGTCTGTCATGATCTGGGCAGGAATGTTTGCGAAAGAAAAGAAAAAACTCGTTTTGTTTTGTGCCCCAGGAAGTGAAAACTAGCGTTAAAACTTACGAAAAGCATATTCTGGAGCCAGTGGTAAAGAATCTTAGTAAAACTGTGTTTCAGGAGGAATTTCATTTTGAACAAGATAGAGCAACCGCTCATACTTTCAAACGAGCACAAGGATGGCTTAGTGACAATGTTTCGGACTCCTTAACCTAGGAAGTGTCTCATCCTTCGAGCCCTGATCTAAATCCAATAGCCTTCTTTGTGTGATCATTTTGGAAAAGGATGCGTGAAGACAATCTCGTTCAAGAGTAGAAGCGTTGAAACGATGACTGCAGCGAGAATGGCCCAAAGTACCGATGGATGTGTTGCGTGTAGCAGTGGAGGCAACTCCCAAGGGGTTTGAGGAGGGAGCAAGTAGACAAGGATTTATGGAATGAAACTTCCTTTACGTTTCCTTAAAACCATGGTGAACCTGATCATACAAATTTCATGGCATTCAATTCATTTTCTGTGTATGTGCTTACGATGGAGCATTTCTTACAGGATTTTTGTGCACCTTTCCACAGACTGTCGGTGTAGTATTGAATTAGGCGGACTCCATGTCTCAAAATTGCCATCATAAATGCTCCGAAAATCGTTATACCACCTATAGGGCACAAAATTAACTGCAGTATATTTTCGTACTCCTAATATAAAATGTGTAAATGCCTGCGTCTCTGCAGCGATGTCATCATATCAGTTTAGTAGCGTCGGAAGCAGAACCTGGTGGGACACAGCTCACCTCCACTCGCCCAGCTGGCGATGGTTTTGCTTGGAAATTGGCCATAAAATCATACCAATGGAGCTCAGCCTGCATTTTATGCCTAGGCCGCTACTCAGCGCTTGTGGTATGAGTCACGTTATCATTGCGCTTGAGTGCTCCAGCATTGGAGGCTTTTTCTCAGGCCTTAAATTCTGGGCCTGCCCAGTCTGCTGCTACCGTGGTGATGGTGGTGCGTTCTAATTCTGTGCTCTTATTTTCCTCTGCTGAGCTGAGGTTCTTACGCTGTGGGGTAAGAGAATTGAAGATGCATGACTAAAATGAAACGCATGCGTGGGTTAGTTCATGGTCGTAAAGTGATCGATTTTGTGGCTGTTGTACATGTATATCTTTCGTCAAAAAACACCCGGAAGGAAGCCAAATAAGTTAGATCTCGGCTTTTGTGCGCGTAACGATTGCATAGAGAAGGTACCAAATTTCCCAGTGACGGTAAGGAAAGTAGAGGTCTGATTTAAATGTTACTTGTCTTGTTGCTAGTTTCCCAGCATAGAATTATATGTCTCTTGTTCGCAATTTTAGTGGCGCCTGTACCCAATTAACGTAAGGGTTTCTAGATCAGGAATATTTGTTGAAATTGGAAAATGAGTGTCTGTGTGGTTGGTTTTAGAATGTCGTTCTTATTTCTACACTGCCTGAGTTGTCGCCTGCTTTATGTGTGAAGTTGTACTACGCGTGCCTGACCTAAATCGAGCAGTTAAGGTCTGTTGTTACCGCACTCGCAGGTCCTAGAGCTCGTCAGGTTGTAATAACCTCGTTCAAGGCACGGTAACTTGGGTAACCAACAACCAGCGCGTCGCTTTCTTACTCAGAGCCCCCCCGTCACCGCTCCTGTCTCGGCATCCAGCGCCTAAACGAAGCATGGACCGCAGCCTGCACGAGTGTCCCTGCAGATGAGGTTGGCGGCCTGATCTGGGCACCCAGATCGACCGTTTAAAGAGGCGGTCTCCAGTTCAGATCACGAGCACCGTGTCGTGTTATGTGGACTATGTTTTGCAACGAAATCTTTCTGAGTGCGCACGCAAATGCTGCTGTCCTTTTACGATTTTTTTTTCAAATTTTTCAGGTACCAAGATCAGCTCGCGTCAATCCAGCTCTTTCTGAGTACGCATTTGAGAGAGCACTGACTTTTTCTTAGGGTTTGCTTCTGAGTGTGCATCATTGTATGCATGAGCGTCTATTAAACTGGCGGATTACACGTGTGGCGTAGTCTATTGTGGGACTGTTCGAAGGCATTTGGTTTCAGGGATTAGCTAACCCACTCGAGTATTCTTCAATGCAAACTTTCTACAAAACGTATATCTCTGTATACTTGAAGAATATGAAACGTTTCTGCGAGAAAATAATATTTTGCTTTCTCGAGTAACGTTCAATCCTTGTTCAACTCCGCATGATATTATTGGGTATAATTACCCAATCGAATATACGAGTATGTACAAGTTGATGGGTACGAAAAATTTAAATAAATTGTTACGCATGTGTGCTCATTGTAAGTTAGTGAACATATTTGAGTTTGTCCTGTTTGCAACTAATATTTTTCTTGTGCATGTACTCGTACTTAAAGCTGATCATTTTACTGCTGTTTCTTGAAAGCGTTTTACGATTGTTCACGATCGGCAGATTACTACACAGAACCGCTGTAGTGTAGTAAAGCGTTATTTGTAATAGCCGCTCAGTTTTATGGCTAACCGTGTTTTAGACCTGTGAAGTGTGAAGTTTCTTTCATGATCGAAGTTTGAGGCAACCGATAAAAAATGTTTCAGGTTATGTACATACTCTGCATTTCCTACAAAATCGTGTGGAAAAAGAAGAGGGTGTCACATTGGTCGTATGAACACGTTCGGACAAAGCTTGCGATCGCTGCGGAAGTATTCCTGTTCCTGACGTTGGGTGAAAATAAGCGATTTATTTTCTCCCGTCCGTCGTGCGCTGCTAGCGACCTCGAACGATTTCTGCTCATTTCTTGCTCTGACTTGACAATTATTTTCGTTCAGCCTCAGAGTCAGTTGTGGCGTGTTGCTTCTGCTGCCAAAAGCTCGGCTGTTGATAGCAATACTGCGTTGCATCCGTTGCTTGGTTCAAGTCAGGATCGGTAAATGAAACGTGATATGTTGGAAAAAATACGAATTATTTAGGTGATACTGTGCTTAGACAACATCTGATATGGGAAATTTATTTGTTGCACATTCACTTCAAGGGTTGTTTCTTATTGAATACAAAATATTTGTGTTGAATGTATTTCTGCTGACGAATTTATACCTAATTTAGGTGTATAAATGTCTGTGCTTGCTTTCTGTGACTGGGAACCCTAATTCGCTAAGTTATTGACCTATTTTTCAGAATTATCAAACAGATGGTGGTATTGTTTTCATTGGCATTCGGCATGTATTCATTGCGGTGACATTAGCGATGTTCTACTTTTATGTGTGTCGCAGCTTGGTGGCTAATTTATGAGATCAAGTTTTGCGTTTTCAGTGCCGCTGCTGGAACTCAAGTTGCAAGTTCCACGTTTCATTCAATTTTAGCAAGTATTTCGTGAAGAGTCCCCCGCGCGTAGGGGTGAGGATGCTGACCTCCGAAGCTAGGACATGACCTCGCGCTCCGTCAGTTTCTGTGCCGGGTGGACTGGCAGCAGAGTTTGGTGCTGTTCTCGTGTGGTGGCGGTGTGGGTGGAGGACGGACGGCCAGCGGGGCATTACGACAACTTTGTCCAAACTTGTGTCAACTTCTGCGCGCTCCTCAGAACTTGTCATTTTTATACCAGAATGAATCTGCTTTGCCAGCCACAGTTTTACTAATCTTTACGGGCTTTTGGAAAATATGGCAGGACTTCCTCTGCTCTTAGGAAGAGGTTTTTGTGTTGAGATAGAAATTGGAAATTTGCCTATAATTGTCTCTTGTGAGTCGACCCCACTGTGTCGTACACCACCATGCGCAATTCTGCCCTCTTCCGGAGATATCCTTCATCCTGAGTTGGCGGAATGCAACGTCTGAACGGAGATATCCTGTTTTGGTAAAGCCTCCTATTTAATTTGGAAAAATCCTGCCGACTCGTATAACTGGAACTCGTACAACGAGCTTGGTAACAATGTTGCCCTTCGCGTTCCCTTCGGAGCCTGAATTGGTGTGACGCGAGGTTTCGATGATGCTTACCGTGGTTGAAATTACCGACAGCATTCTCATGAATTCATAGGCTCCTCTGGCCTATACTATCGAGACTGGCGTCACCAGAGGGACACTCATGTTATTTCAGCTCTAGCTAAGCCTTCGCTTCTAGCTTTCATGCCCACTTTACTTCTTGGCGTTTTCATGTTTTCGGTGATTTTTTTTTCATCTATTCTTCATCTTTTTCCTTATCAACTTGTGGTTTCTATGCACCGGGAATCCTGTGTGGGAACACGTTTGTGCGTAGATTCCGCAGTTTCATAAGTCCATACAAAATGTTCCCTTTTTATCGCTGTTTCACATGATAAGAAGCTTTTAACTAACTATTAATCTAATCTAATCAATTCGTGTTAATGCCACGAAGCTCTATTACATCATCCCGTCCTCGTGTGCAGTAGCAAGTGAGCGTGACGGCTGAAGTTTGTGCTGAATGGTTTTATGCAGGCTCGCCTCTTGATTTTTAAGGAAAACTCATAATACTTACGTTGTACATGATTTTACATTTACGCCATAGATGGCCTTAATCGTTGATAAAAATGAGTGGCGCTGCATTAGTACGATAGTACAGCTCCGCCCTACGCATCACTGCACCCGACACAGCAACCGATCTCTCAGTCGCCCGGCGCTCGCCACCGCCACCTGCCCCTCAGTCGCCCTGCGCTCGCCACCGCCACCTGCCCCTCAGTCGCCCTGCACTCGCCACCGCCACTTCCCTCTCAGGTGCCCCATAAAACAAGATGGGCTCTCCGGTCGTAACGAGAAATTTTAGTTGGCCAAGAGGCCGGTCTGCGTCGCTGCGGCTTGTGGAGCGGCAGTGTTCATCGCTTAGTGCGCTATTTGCGCGGCCAGGCGCCTCTCCGGTCATCTAAGAGATTCTCCTACATTGGAACTTTTCTGGAGAAATGGAGTGGATCTTCTATTCCGAGCTTGAACTTTTCTGTTATGTTTCGAATAAAATGTGTCTTCAGTGGGCGTGCGGGACTTTTGAGGTTGAGTACTATAGAATGGTAGGGGTATGCCAGTGGCTGCAGTTGAGTTATTTAGGAATGCCAGGGCTCGTGCCTCAGTTTCTTCAAGTCCGATGCCATTCTCATGATGGCGCACTCGAGCATAGTAAAGCCGCCATGCAAACGTAGTTTCGAGTTTATGCTGTGCTAAGTTTTAACGAAGCATTGGGTCCGCGAACTTTCTTTCTTGGGATAGTACTTTATAGCATACTTTTCTTGTGGATGAGGGCTTAATTTATTGTGGAGTCCTTCACCCGAGCAGGAACGGAAATCTAAACTAAGAGTACCTTCAATAAGCGCGGGCTGGCCAATTGACGACTCGGACAATTTTAGCTGATGATTGGAGGGCGTGAGATCATCAATGTTTAAAGTTTATAATGCATTTTTGAAGCGTTAACAGGTCGTTGTAACTAATCCTTTAACGGCTGCTTTCCAAATGTCATCAATCATTAACCCCATAAAAATCAGCTTATTTCGTAAATAAATAAAATATTGCGTTAAGTCATCCATACATAATTCGCTGTGGGCAAACTCGAACCAAGTTTTGAACGAAACGATGAAAATAAGCTTTCTACATTACATAATTTATTTCTAATTTCGGTAAAAATTACCGGGGGTCCTTACAGGGTGAATTGACGTCTTCAGTCCTTGGAGCGCTGAGACCCGACGACGGCGGGCCTGGACCGTGCGGCGTTCGGGCGGCCTCCAACCTTTGCGAGGACCTGTCCTGCAGCTGGCCGACTCGTGTGTTTGTGTCGTAGTGCGTCGCGCGTGTTGCAGTCTAGTTTTGCGGTCCAGCCTCGCCGCTCTCCTCTGGTCGAGTGCTCCGAGTGCCTGGTCAACGCATTCATTATCTCACTTCGAGCAGACCCTGAGGGATAGTTGAAAAATTCCTTAATTAAACTTTTATCATGGTGCGTTGGGAGAGTCAAGTAGCTCATTAACTCTGGGATGAATCGAAGCGTTTCCCTGACGAACCATTGCTCAAAGGGCTGGTTGTAACGCGATCTGCTGTAAATTGTGAAGGGGTTTGTGAAATGAAAGCAGCGTGCTACCGACGGTTATTCCGCTGCCCCATTCTGGTGGTCTTTATTTGAGTAACTTATAGACGTGCCCCGACAGAAACGACGGGATTTACCATACTTATCCTTAAAATGAATACATTTTTTCTGTGAAAGTCCTCCTCACCGTGTCCTTTGAAGTCAACTAATAAACAAACTGTGGTAACCAGAATACTGTTATGTCGTATTCTATTTAATACATTTAGCTACCTTGAGATTACATTAATTTACGATACAGTAGTCGGTATCCTATCTACGACACTACTGCATATCAGCGCCGCTTTCAGTAGTGTTTTCTATGATGGCACGTAAAAAGTATAGGGTGTCCCAAAAATGCAGACCGAACTTTGATCAGGTAAAGCTCCTTGTTCGCTTCGTCGCTCCGAGGCATGAGTGAAACTCAAAAGTCTACGAATAAAAAATTATAACACTTTTATAATCAATGTCTCATTACGAATCCTAATCCAGGTTGTGACTACAAACTCTGTGTTCTTTTGTTAACTGCGTTATGAAGCGTATTTACGAGGAAAACTTGATCTTACAAACATGTTTTATTCATGCAAGTGGTATTGTAGATACTGATTTACATAAATATCAAGCTGGCTTTTACAGAACTAAATTTTCAGCATTAACTGCAGAGCTCCATCAATACGCAGTTTGGTCTGCTTTTTTTTTTGGGACACAGTGTATGTATACATGTGTACGCAGTGTACATGCATGCACGCAACGGGTAATATTTTAGTAGCGGTGATGGTGTTTCCAAACTATTGAACTTGAGTCTGAACCTGACTTTTTCTTAATGGGGACCGATAGTGTGACGGCGTGTGGATCGTGTGCCGGAATTAATCAATGTTGCTTAAAGTGCAAGTAAACCGTCCATATGTAGGGGCGCATCCGCTCCGATTTGACTCGATCTGAGCGCAAGTGCAACTCCTTTACTGGGTTAGGATAAAATAGCGAGCCTCACGTTCCCGTCAAAGTTAATTTCCTGCCCACGATTGGGCCATCAATTGGAGACAATCGAGTTCATTGACTCTAGCAGTTCAACGGATGCAGATTGTTATGTTGATTAGAAACGGATAAATAGAAGATTTCTCACAGCCGTAGCTTGAAGGTGATTAGTTATTTAGTTCGCTGATAAATGAAAAGTTGCCGTGAGATGAGTTGGACCTCATCAGCAAAGTGGCCGGCAAAAGCTACGTTTGGTAACTTCATTAACTTTTTATTTATTCATTATAGGTAGAGAAATGCGTTATATATTATTTCATGTCAAGTTCCTCTCGATTTATTCATTATAGGAAGAGAAGTGCTTTTGTATTTCATGTTAAGTTCCTCTAGATTTATTCATTATAGGAAGGGAAGTGCGTTGTATTTCATGTTAAGATTCTCTAGAAATGTTCCTCACAACAATATGTTTTAACGATGATTGGATCGATTGGTGCTCGAAATGACAATGTATTTGATGAATGATTTTGAAATATTTGCTTGCGATCAAGAAATACTCGTATAATTGCTTGATTCCATGCATCCAGTTAATGGCGTTATTTTCAAATTATTCTATTTATCAATCACATTTCCCTCGATGAAAATCAAACTAGTGATTTATTTTCATCGGGATGTTACATTTGATTGAGGAGGAGCACTGAACGATGGAGGGTATGTCTTTCGACGTATAGATTCTTAATTATTTAATTGCTTTAATAAGGAGCTCTTTGTCTTGTAGAAGAGGAGACGATGTTTAGCACAGGATGTTAGTACTTTACTTGATCGCGTGTGCATAATTTCTTTCTTCTGTAGGACTAATAAATTCCGTACTGCGAAAGTCGGTTTTTGTGTGAGTTGTCTCTTTGGATTACTTCCCGTCCTCTTTAGTTCGTAATTTAAAGTAACCGAGTCGTTTTCCTCAGTTTCATTTGATAGTTATCACACTTTCACGAAATATTCGAACTAAAAATAATTTTAATCGTGAGGTTATCTACTACGGCAGGAAGGGACAAAATGTTGAGAATAAGATGAGGAAAAATAAAGTTTTCCTAAGCCTAAGCAAAAATGAAGTCATGCAATTTCCAGGTCTCCACATTGACTGCTAATCTCTTGGCCGATATTGTAGAAGCCTTTCGCTTGTTAGAAAGCGATAAAAGAGAGAATCGTGTTTACCCTCGCCCATCTTTATTGATAAGTTTCCGAGCAGGAGCGTCGTTATCGACAAGTTAGAGTGCACCTTCTTTTGCCTACACTGACCGAAGCGAGGCTTCAGAATTGAACATCGATCGCGAAATATTTCTACCTGTGAAGGTGTTTGCTCTACTCATTTTCTGCTACGCTCGAAATGGAACTCAAACACAATGAGCTGCGTTCCTTCGGAAATTTTAATGTGGATCTTCTTCTTCGGGAAGTACCACTAAAATGAAATTGCTTTCATGGCGGAATTGTGGCCAAGGCGTCTCAACAAGTCCTTCTACGTAGCTCACTGACTTGCGGTCTCGGTGGTCTCGTCCTCGTATCCTGGTTACGTGCAGTGGACTTCAGATTCTGTGAACAATCCGGTCGAAATGTGCATCTGTTTTGAGAGTCCTTTTAGAAGATCAAAGAGCTGTTGCTCGAACAAGTCTGTCGGGTACCAAATGTACGACCGATGTTACAAAACGGGGAATGTACGACTTACTGAACCAAATGGTGATTGGGATCGGTTTTCAAACGGGAGTGCACGACCCATTGGTGGAACCAAACGAATCAGGACGGATTTGTGAAAACTGCAGCAAAAATTCGATGAATAAAATGTCAACGAAACAGAATTCTGTGGAAACAAGGGCATGTGAAATGCATGGCTGGACAGAATGTGTTGCGTGATCCTTATGAGCGTCATCAGCAGAGCTTGGTTTGGTTTAGGCACCGCTTCATCTTTATAGCGGTGCGTCATTATTGGTATAGGCTAGAAATCGTCCTCGTCACGCACTGCTTAATAAGCATTGGCAGTATTTTTGGAGTGGGCAATTGGACCCACACCAA
The DNA here is from genome assembly GCA_014899125.1 of Orchestia grillus. Taxonomy (NCBI): domain Eukaryota; kingdom Metazoa; phylum Arthropoda; class Malacostraca; order Amphipoda; family Talitridae; genus Orchestia; species Orchestia grillus. The sequence goes on along the minus strand of VOMN01027596.1, from coordinate 19,043 downwards.
AACAGAATCGTGTGAATTTGATATTTTCTTGGCACAAGCCCTGAACTACCTTCTTTCAACTCAATTTTGTGTGTGACTTTTTGCTGAAAAATTGATCCTCAAGAGGCATCGAATAGGCCATGGGCTATCGGGCTAGGTTAGTCTATCCTGTGCCATGGGAACTGGCTTTCCTTCAACTTTAGCTTAACCTACGGGGACTACTATCTCTCGTACCCTCTTGGCCTCTTTTGATTTTAATGCCTTCTTTTCTCATTATTCTTAATCTCTACTTCCTGTTCTTTCTTTAATTTCTGTTTGTATGCGCTGCGAATCTTGTGTGCGAACGCACCTGTACATTTCACATTTTCAATATTCCATACTAAGTGGCTGTCTTCGGATCACATTTCATGAGTGTAGGGCGCTTAGAACTGTGACTGTAATAATTATAATGTTCGTATTTTTGCTGCCAGATTGCTGTTGACTTCGTGCAAAAAGCTGGCAGTGTCAATAAACTGCCCAACATTGCACCATTGATCTTTTCAGGGTTTAGCTGCCCCGATACTCGTTTTTATCTGTTGCAACCATTCACGCCAAAATTCAGCATGCAGAGTCTGAGGAATAAATTTTGTTCACTCAAATCATATTGTTACGTTCCTTTCCCTTTGATAGCGAATACATTTAATGGAATTCGGCCGTCCGCGGTATTTGTGCCTCCGATTAAATTTGCCATTCGATCAAAATCATCCTTAATTTGTACCGACAAAGATATAGAGCCTGTGAAAGTTGATATCCCAGTGGGGATCTTCGAAGTTATCTTGCTATACCGAGCTGGTGCATCAAATAGTGTCTGCCTTCGTCAGTGTAAGCTTTGACATCTCCAACTGGTCGCAACAGAATTGGTAACGCCTCATCACTGGCGACGTATGTTGTGGGGTAAGTTGTGCAGGAGCCAGCCCTTGTTTTTGCCGCTGGGATTTGATTTCCCTTCCTAAGACCCATGCCTCCTTGGAGCAAATGTTCCGATTGAACAGCTTCACCTGACGCCTTGACTATCATCACATGTCCTCTAGTGTTGCAACTTTAATTTTTAGCTCTGTGGGCCTAATCATAACCGTGGCTACTCCATCCAATACTTGGTAATATCTTGAAGATTTGAAGAAGTACGGAAGTTTAGAACTTTGCACACGGCGTGGAGCCGTACCACTTGGCGAGCTGACTGTTTTCCTCATCTTTGTGAACCAAATCAATCAATTATGGAATTTAGGCTAATCAACCTGTCTGCTGGCGCGCGTGAGGAGTGCGTCTGTTCAGGGGTTTTAATCATTAGAGGGCATTGGATGTGGAATTTCACGGGTTCGCAGGTGTCATTCTTTGCCTCTGTTAATTAGAAATTTCCTTTTCGTGCCAGGTTTATTGTAAAGTTGAAAATCGAGTAGCTTGAAGCTACTGAACCTCCGTGCGAAGTAATCCGAGTTAAGGCTGGATCCTAATTAGTTCACACTTGTTTTGGTATAAGAGTTTGATGTAACGTTTCGGGAAAACCACAGGATTACTCTGCTACATCTGAAGGCGGTGTGGAGTGTTGCCCCTTCGCCGGCAAGGATTTGTTGACTCGTTTGCACCTAATTGGTATGTATTTCTCAAGTTTGGACTAGCACATTGACAAAAATTTAGATTTTCTATTAAAGAGCTCGAAATGAATTTACTAACCCTTCCTGAAAAATGAACCATTTCCGACTACGAAAATATGTACAAATAATTACACGTGGATAGAATTACAAAATTCGCCAGAATATAGTACATTTATGTCAAAAAACGTGCCGAAGAAGGGTTAAGAAACAGCTAATATGTGCAAGCATGCGTTCCCGTGTGATAGATGCCCTCGTATTCGTACATCCGACCTTCAACGTCCACTACTATCAGGGTCGCCGGGTCCGTAGCTGTAGAGTGAGGCTCCCTTTGTTAGTCCATTGTGAATCCCGTGCTGATGGCGTCGACCGCATGTGTTGTCTCGTAAGGCTGCGTCTTCTTTTTCTTTCTCTCATTGAAGCAAATTTCATCAGTCTGATAAGAGACGTTCAGACCTCGTAGACGTTGTGAGTGTACTCATGTGTTAAACTCACGTCCGCAGGGTAGCGGGACGATGCACCAGGGTCGTACTGAGCCAATGTTTATTTTAATATTATCACTGTTACTTCCTGCTTGCGACGTCACATGTACAGATAAGCTTCTCATTCTTACCTTCGTATTACACGTGTCGTCGTTATCTCTCGACCCTCGCCAGCGTGCGTGAGGGACTTCATGCTCTTCAGAAGTGACCTGAGGCATCTGACACGAATTCTATTCTTCTAATTTTCGATTTTAGAATTAACGAGGCATTTTTATTTCCCTGTTTCCTCTTTTGTTTCTCTCGGGCGTGTCCGGTGACCTTTTTCCCGAGAGGAGTGATTTTTTCTCTTTTTATTTTTTCATTTTCGTTGCGTGCTGAACGTTGCTATTCTTGTGATGCCGTCTCCGGCCACTCTCGTCCCAGTCTCTCTGTACCCTAAAGAGCTTTATATCTTGATTATATTTAATTTTGTTGCACATTTTGGTGATTATTGGTACCTTGCTGACTGGCACTTACACACTTGTGCTGCTTTGCACTCAACGGCGCGGTGTTGTGCTCAATGATGTGTTGCACTCAGTGATGTGTTGCTCTCAGTGATGTGTTGTACTCAGTGATGTGTTGCACTCAGTGATGTGTTGCACTCAATGATGTGTTGCACTCAGTGGTGCGGCGCTGCGTTCGGTCGCCGCGAGGCCCCCGGATGAGGCCGCTAACCTTTCGTTTGTTGAGACCTACGCTGCCTCGCTGCCAGAGCCCTCACAGTTCCTGTGTTCTGATGTTCCCGAACTTCATCTCGTAGACTTCATAGTCCTGGCTGCTTGGGAGAACGGATTATATTTCTTTCTTAGTATGCATCGACAGCAAGGTGTGCGGAGAGAATTTTTGAACTACTCGTGTATCTCACGGTAGGTAGGGTTCCTCTGAGTCTCATGTGAATCGATTTTTGTAAGTATGTGACGGGAATTTACATTGTCCGTTTCAATGGAGAGCGTTGTTTGTTTCACAGTGCAGACGCTCCTTCGATATGATTCAGCATGGCCTAATTCTATGATAACCGATGCTTACGTTCTAAGTTACGACCGCCATTGCAATATACGTTGAAGTCTCGTCAGTAAACGGAACGGTAAGTAGAGCGCCATCGAAATAACGAGTAATTCCTTGGACCCACGTAATGAGCTGGCCACTGTTGTCCAGGGGGCTGTTGGATGGCCTTATAGACGTGACGTAAGCACAGTGGAATTAGGCTCGTAACCCGCTGTGCTGACAGCTGCCGTGCAACTCTGCGGTGAAATATGCAGTGTTTCACATGAATAAACTGTGGAATGTTGCTACAGTTATCTTACCGTCCTTCTTATAATTCTGCCAATACATGTTCCTCTTGTCACCAATAGATGTGTAAGCACTAATACTTAGGAATGAATGATGCGCCTATGGCTTCTTTTTACGCGGCAGTTTCTGTAGTTTTTAGATGAAGTTTTCATAAACGCTTTATGTTATGCGGTGATATTTACTTTTATTTTTGAAATTCTGACTTTATCATTAGATTTTAATTCTTCAAATATTTCAGGAGAATTGGAGTAGAGTTAAACTTTTTAGCTAGATCTCAAGCTGGAAAGCCGGCATCTCAAGCTGCTTTACGGGCGCGTGCCAGAGCGCAACCTCCTCTCGCCCCTCTTCATTTGGCGTGTCTGCCCCGGAAGAAGTGTGGGGCTAATCTCGGAGTGCGAAGTCGGGTCCCTCCTTCGCCCCGCTACCCTCCGTCTCTCCATTTCCTCGAGCTGTAATCAGTGGAGGTTTTGTGAGGCACTTCTGACGACCTGCAAGATCTACGCTTCACTTTGGCATATTTTGCCGCTCTTCCTCAGGCCTTATCTAGGAACCGAGGAAATAGCTTTTATTCATTATTTCTCTGTTGCTTATTTATCAGTAAATAACGGAGAAGAAATACCTGTATTATGGATTTATTCGGGGTCTGCGGTGCCATTTCATAGAGCATCGAGATATAACTTAGCAGAAACGTTTTTGAAAAGTTTTCCTATTTCCCTATGCCTGTGCTGCTCAAAATAACACTCGTTTTGAAATTACGCGACGGAATACGATGCGACCGAGTCGAGACGCAGCTACAGTGTCAATCTTGAAATCTTTAATATTCGTTGGCACAGTTTATTGCCTCCTACGCTCGCAAGAAAATGCTTTTCATTCCTATTGTACCTAATGATGGCCATTTAGTACCGATTGTGCTCGGTCTGTCACTCTGAGAATTTTCCAATTTTGAATTACGTTTGGTTTTGCTTGTCGTGAATGATATGAAGGGTAGGAAGTTCTTTAACAATAGTAATACAAGGCTTGTCGGTTGGTCATTCCGTCCTTCTTTTCAGTATTCCTTAGAAGAATATTACTGTAAGCGTAATTTCGTTCTATACAAATTCAGTTGTGCAATAAATATCCGACATTTCGTCAAAAAGTTAATTTACCATAGTTACACAACCACAAAGCAATCGAGAATTTAACATCTTTTCTATTTTTGTTCGCTGAATACTAATTCTGACATGAATTAGTTTCAAAAAAGGTGTTTCTTTTGGTGAACGAGGACGGAATCCTTCGTTCCTAAGAACTGCTCCAATTATGTTTCTGCAAACGTTCGTCCTAGCCGCTTCCAAATCATTTCGAAGTAAGGTCGAGTCGCTTGAGGATGTTCTTGACAAACTATAGGTTAGAATCATGGTTTGTACGTAATTTTAGAAGTGATTGGCATACAAAATTCATCAGATATTTTGTTTTCAATTGCTTTACTGTTGTCTCAATAGGGAAGATAAACTTTTCACCATGTATTGGATATTTATTGCACCCGTTGTATGACTGTAACTCGAGGAATTGTAAGAAATGAAATTGACGTTCATTTGTTCCAGCCACTGTGATGTGGGGCATTTACACTGCCCCACATCAAAATCAATGAGTAAATATAGACGAAAGTGAGTGTAATCTAAACGAAAACAAGTGCTCATATTGATAAAATACTATGACAGTATTTTGGCTGACATACCACCTCTGGGGGCATAGGATAGGCTATAGACAATAGGGTTATATTAGTCAAGTTTGTCCATCTTTTTCTATGGGGATTAGCATCCCAGGGGGACATTATTAGGTTACCTCAGCCTTAGCTAGTCTTTTGGGATTTCTATCTTTCATGCCCACCTTGCTTCTTTTCATTTTCATGCCTTATTTATTGATTATTTTTTATCTTTTCTTCCTCTTCCTTTTTAACTTGCTTTTTCCATGCGCAAGAAATTTACGTGGGAACGCACCTTGTGCATAGTTTCCTCATTCTCCTAAGTCCATACTTAATGGTCCTTTCTATTTCAGTGCAAAATGGTCGTAGTTACTAAAGCGCTGCTATTACTACTAACGCTACAACTACTATTGGTTGCCATACTTTGGCTACATTGATTTCAAAAGAAGCGATGAGGAACATTTGGAACCCATAATGTGCTTAACTGGAAAAATACCAGTCTTTTTAAGAATGAACGATGGTAAGCAGACTCATTTTGACGGAGTGCCCTGCCGGCAAAAACACACACTTTTGGATCTGCCATACGCGGCAAGTGATGCGGTCGTACGCGCCCTGTGTCGTATTTAGAGTCCCCTCGCGTCATTCGTGCTTTACTGTTTACCCTTTTGGTAGAGCTGTTCCGTGTTGGTATGGACGTACAGTGCACGCAAAGCCTCGAGGGGCTGGAGTTTTAAACGGATAATTTCTGGCCCCCGACATTTGCCTTTAAAACTGCTGCTTTTGCTTACGTCTCGACTCGCAATTCCATCACGAGTTCCCTTGCCGCGCAGCCTCACGTCTCCCCTTATTCCTGAGAATAATTGGTATGCGGACGCAGAGCTCGCAATTTGTGGTGCAGGTCCGCACCCCGGATGGAGCACTGCGGTGCCTCAGTAAATACTGGCACCGTGCCCTGCTATTCGTGTGTTGCCCTTGCCTCATCGGGAATGATTCTTTTGTAGATTATCTCGGAGTGTAGGAGCTCCATTTTGGCTAAACGTATCGCTTTGTATTTTCTATGGGCCTTCCTTTAACCGACCGTTGGTCCTTGAGGCTCTCATCGTCCGTTGGAATATCATGAATAGTTTTCAAAGCATGGGCAGTGCTGTGTTCTGCAGTCACATCACTGGCGCATTTGGCCGTAGACCCCGCGATAACTCGCTGTTTCTCTCTCCTTTTCTCTCTAGCGTGGGGATGTATTGATTCCCCTTATCTTGCGAGGAACAGGACCAGCTGCCTCTGACAAATATGACCTCCTGAAAGTTCGTCGACTACCTCACGAGTGATGGAAATTGCACTTCTGCAAACGGTGCAATGACTGCAAAGAATGTTCAGCGGGTCTTTTCTTTGCGAATTATGGTCAGTATGAAACTTTTCAGTCGCTGGGAAGGAGCTCGAGCAGTATTTTGCAGCGCGGCAAGTCGTTGTCTCGCAACTTCTGCAGTTCAGTGTCTTGCAGCCTTGACAATCTGCGGGGAACCTAGGAGAATTTGGCCATTTCTCTGCTTACGTGAAAAAGCTGGGGTATTGTGACAAGTTCGTAGAATATTGATCTGAAAGTTAGCATTTTTAGCTTTTATCATCTAGACCTCAATTTGGTCCATGTATTCTACCGGTAGGAAGCATAAAACTCCATTTAGAACTGCTCATGGTAACGGTGTGCTATTATGTTGAGCTGGGGCGGGGGAGTGAACTCGGACCTGCCGCCACCGCCCTGGCGCCCATGAAATGTGCAGCAGCCCAATTACCGCTCTACCAAAGTCGCGAGACATCTACCTGAAAATTTCCATTTTCAGTACAAGAACTTAGTGTCGAAATCTTGAAAGATAATGGAATGATTGACTCGTTGGTGTAAAATTGGTCTGAACTTTTATGTGTAAATTCCCATCAGAGATATTCTTTTTGATACAGACGTAGCCAAGTGACGGTGGCTCACGTTGTAAAAACAGTTGGGGGATGCTGGTTTACCTCAAATTTTAGTGGTCCTTTTCAAAGTTAGCGATACCAGAAATGCAGCACCAAGTAACGATACGAGTTCTACATTTGAAATGTATGTTGTTATTTTCCATTAACTTCCTGTTTCGAATCTTTCGATTTTTTTTATACCCGGAAACATCAGGAGCAATGTTCACCCCCGGCTCTCCTAGGATAGGAAATAGGGTTATGTTCGGTTTGTCTGTCCTGTGCTATGGAGTTTTTAAAGTTCACACGAAATGATCCCTTCTTTTTGCTCTTTTGATCACATTTCACGTGGCACGGGAGCTTTAAACGAACTAATAATTTAATGTCATGTTATGTTCATCCTGTTCTGACGTAGCTGTTCTGTTGCACAAATTTCCCCCCTGCCACGTCCACGTGGTGACGCACCAGCGGAGCTACAGCGCTGCTTCCGCCGCGTTGTCTTCCCATTCCGTTATCCCTGTGGCTGTAAAACTTCCAATCCTCATTTTAGAATGACCTCGCCGCGGGGCAAGAGCAGAACTTGGAGCATCTTAACTGCCCCAAGTTGGAGTAAGTTGATTCGAGTCGGAACTCGATGCTTGTTAGTTTGTTCCCGATTTTTGCATTGGGTCATTGCGTCCATCGCTTCCTCGTGTGCTGCACTGGTGTGCCAGTCACACGAATTGGAACAAAGAATTGAAGGGTTAAATGTCGCAGTGATGTACGTGCAATTTTATCATATCACACCTTCAGTTCTTTGTGTGTTTGGATGTCATTTTAATACCACGTCAGCGAAATATAAATGCATTGAATACGAAGGCACACGTTTGTCAGCCTACGGAATGATAAAATTGATTCTACTTACAAATGATGAGTAGGTATGGACACCAGTTGACAAGAGGAGTTTTGCTGGCAAAATTCATGTAACCTAATTGAGTTTCCACACTTCATTGCACAGCATTATGAGGACTGGAGCGATGCGCTGCGTCTGATCTTGACATTCCGGATAGAAAGAATTAGGCTCGCACGAGTCACATCTGCAGGAGGAGGAGGAGGAGACTCTGACACTTCCGTTGATTACTCGAGCTGACGGGGCAGCGAGGCTCACTTACGGTCTATTGATTCTGCAATGCCTCGGGGTTCTAATGCTCATTGCTCCTAAAATATATACTGCAGCAGAATTTGCGCTGCCTTGGTCAACAACGATCAAATTTCTCTAGTTTTTACGTTTGTCCAATTTCTCAATTGGTGATTATAGGATTCATGCAAGCCTCGCTGCTGAAGCCCCAAAAGCCAGAGCCGAAGTTTGGTGCTGGGGAAATTGTTTGTCAATAACCAAGTGAACTTCGATTTTCTGCTCATGTCCAACCATATGAGCAAAATTAGCTGTGATGTAAACGATAGACTGATTTCTGAGTTTTTACAAATACTGTGCATGTATGACTTCTAAACTGAGATGTACGGCGTGACATGATCTAAGCCACTGGAGCGCTAGGATAATTTCTGCTACTACTTCTACTGTTCAACTTTCTGCCCGACGAGGAAAGTTGGAGTTCTGCTCCAACTGCTTGTCAGCCTGAGCGTGCTGTTTTGATGAGGTGCTATGCTGATGTGGAGCGGCGCCAGGAACATATCAAGTCCTCTCCTGTCGCCGCTGTAGTACCTCATGACGAGGTGGTGCGGGTTAGTGCAACACGAGCTCCACTGGTCTGCTATTCCACAGGCGTCACGCTCTTGAAATACATGTTGCTTTTGGTATATCGGTTTGATTAGGCGGTTTGACCATATATTTTTCTTAAGAAGTGTTACAGCAATTTTCTCAATGTTCCTTATGCTGTAAAAATTTTGTTTGTGCGTCTGGTTAGCAGTAGAGAAAAAAGCGAATTCATGGCAGTTCTTTGGCGTGGTTGGTATTCCCACAGAAATTAATTGATACTGAAGTTCCTCGCTCAAATATCGCGGTGTGATTACATTTTCGTCTCCTTGTTGTCTGCTACAGGACTCTGCGCGTCTATTCCAATATGATCTTTTCGTGTTTTAGTGACGGAAAACATGGCAGAATAATCGAGTATCGACCTATGTTTGTTAGGCTGTCTATCTCACTGCTCATAAATCGTTCGAGCAAACTTGTCGGGTATTGCCTCGAGCTTGGAGGAATTGATGCGAGTATTGCCTCATTGTCGCAGCAGGCGTAGACGTTTATTGCCTGACTCTAGCCACTCTAACTGAAAGCTAGGTAATTTGAGGCTTGTTTTACGGTTGTTTGAGGTCAAGTTGTTTCAATTTCTCCTCGTTTGGAAAGCAATGAATGAAACATGCACTAAAACAGACTGTTCTTTTACGTGTTTTAGAACTGGACGTGCTCTGCGAGCTTCTCTGAGGTTAGTAAAGGCACTGGTGTTTACGTGGTGCTCAGCTCTGCCATGAGAGACTTCTCTCTGCCTCGGCGTAGAATTCGAGATGGCTGCAGGCGCGTCTGGTCCTCCATGTTCAGTTCCCTAAAACGACGCCTAACGTAGATCCAACATTTGGCAATAACTGTGTCGGTAAATGCCACATGGCAATCTAGATTGATGTGTTCTTTAGCTTATGGTTTTGGTTGAAATTTTCATGCGTTTTAAATTAAATGATAGATTAGAAACGTTTGCGTGATACTTTGTTCGTGATTTTGATCAAAATTCGCTACAGAGGATGGAATAAGTCACTAAGACGTCGCATTTCTAGATTATTCGTTACTGGAGCGGGCTGGTGTGCGGCCGTGTCGGTACTCGTAAGATTTTATTAGAATTTGTCCCTCTTTTGAAGTTACCCTATCTTTTACCGGAGTTGAAACAACTATTGTGGTACGAGTCTTATGTGAGTTGAACGTTTAGTACTCAGTACCCTACTGATGGTCCTTGTCATGTCTCCTCCCATCATGGACGGTCACGTTGACTGGTCTGCAACTGACTTCTCGCTCGAGGCTTCAATAGGTTTTCGGTGTATTTCTTACTTCGATTTTTCGTATCAGAAGCACTTATTATCCCTGTTCCCTGTGAGCTACAGTGGTCAGAAAACATGCAACCAGAGCGAGCACACATAGTGGCAGCATTGCCGTTAGTATTGGGCGGTGCTAGCGGTCGTTATTGCAGTACTGGCACTGGTCGCCGTGTTGCCATGGGTGTATCCCATAGCTTCTGGTCGCCGTGTTGCCATGCGTGTATCCCATAGCCTCTGGTCGCCGTGTTGCCATGCGTGTATAGGCAAAGGATGGCTGCATCCTACGCAGGTGCTGGCACAAGTATATCCTACACAAAGTGCGTGGCCATCCTTCCAGGCGCGATGCTCGTGACGCTGCAAGTGCCCTCGTTTGGAGGGTCATCGATCGAGGAAGCGACCTTCCTGGAGGCCTAATTCACCTGCTCCATGAGCGCTCGCATCACGCTCAATTATCGCTCCCATCACACGCTCATGTAGCTGGACGCACTGAAACATTTACGTGTTGTGCCTTTTGCTTTTAGTGGAGCGTACTGCTCGGCTTTCAGTGTCCATTTCTGTAAAGGCGAAGTCGGGTCGTGATTTATGCCACGGATTGAGTTATGCATCCTGTTGTCTTCATTCAAATGTCATTTTCATTAGACATGGAGTAAACTTTCAGTCAAGTTGAGTGCTCTCATCCACTTCCAGTGAAGCCGGACGGGCAGGCCAGAACAATGCCTCGACTTCATCACAGAAGGGCAGTTGACCAGGACGAGACCGGGGAGAACTTTCCTGCCTCTCGAGTTCCGGCGCTCGCAGATCACTGAGTTGTTGAGAGGCCCTGCATATGTGATTGTTGATGTGTGCCAGCTGGGTGATGCCGTGATTGTTGTTGTGTGCCAGCAGGGTGATGTGATTGTTGATGTGGGCCAGCTGGGTGATGCCGTGATTGTTGATGTGGGCCAGCTGGGTGATGCCGTGATTGTTGATGTGGGCCAGCTGGGTGATGCCGTGATTGTTGATGTGGGCCAGCTGGGTGATGCCGTGATTGTTGATGTGGGCCAGCTGGGTGATGCCGTGATTGTTGATGTGGGCCAGCTGGGTGATGCCGTGATTGTTGATGTGGGCCAGCTGGGTGATGCCGTGATTGTTGATGTGGGCCAGCTGGGTGATGCCGTGATTGTTGATGTGGGCCAGCTGGGTGATGCCGTGATTGTTGATGTGGGCCAGCTGGGTGATGCCGTGATTGTTGATGTGGGCCAGCTGGGTGATGCCGTGATTGTTGATGTGGGCCAGCTGGGTGATGCCGTGATTGTTGATGTGGGCCAGCTGGGTGATGCCGTGATTGTTGATGTGGGCCAGCTGGGTGATGCCGTGATTGTTGATGTGGGCCAGCTGGGTGATGCCGTGATTGTTGATGTGGGCCAGCTGGGTGATGCCGTGATTGTTGATGTGGGCCAGCTGGGTGATGCCGTGATTGTTGATGTGGGCCAGCTGGGTGATGCCGTGATTGTTGATGTGGGCCAGCTGGGTGGTGCCGTGATTGTTGATGTGTGCCAGCTGGGTGATGCCGTGATTGTTGTTGTGTGCCAGCTGGGTGATGCCGTGATTGTTGATGTATGCCAGCTGGGTGATACCGTGATTGTTGTGTGCTAGCTGGGTGATGCCGTGATTGTTGATGTATGCCAGCTGGGCGATGCCGTGATTGTTGATGTGGGCCAGCTGGGTGATGCCGTGATTGTTAGTGTAGGTTACCTGAAGTTAGTACAAGCGGGATGCAGGCGGTTTTATTTTAAGAATTATTTTTTTTTTCATTCATATTGCATGATGAGTATTTTTTTCTTGATGCCCAAAAATTACTGTTTGAGCTGTGTGGTGCGAAACACCGAAGCGGCCTAGGCGTGTGAACTGAGAGCTCCCTTCTCTGAACGAACCATGGCGCAATTAGACAACCTCCTGTTCTTCGAGGACAATTGTGTGGTGTAATGTGCTTTTTTTTAGTCTTTTCCCGTAACTACTTTGCTGCTGCATACTACTGCAACACGGGCTTCCTGTCACGCAGACCTGGGTTTGCTCTGAAGTTTGTTACGAGGATTTATTGACTGCCGCCGAGTCCGCCCGACTGTCCCAAGTTAGAGGCGCTGGATGTTTTATTAATGACGAGGTGGCGGTGAGGGTCGTGCCGCCCGTGGGGGAGGCTCTTATGGCCCTCGTTAGCCCTTTAGTGCGCGGTTTATTTTGAATAATGTGCAAAAGTAACGCTTCGGTTACCGTGATAGGACTACAGGCATCTGTTGTACCTCCGACCTAATTTAGTTTTAGCCCTCGCTGCGTTCGTTTTTCAGGGAGCTGATACTGTTACTGAGGCCTGCCACGAGAAACAAATCACAACGTTACCACTACATCTGAGCTACCAGTAATAGTTTGGTGGAAAACCTGCAGCGGGAGCTAAAATCAACTAGAGGTCCGAGGTACAACGATCCAAAGAATAGGTCCGACGTATAAGGTTCCAAGGATCAGTAACGCTACATCGCGCAGTGAAGGGCTGCGGGTGGATCTGGGCGGTTGCGTGCTGGATCGCGCTGCATGTCCAAACTTCACACAGAAGGTAATAGGCTCGTAGATATTGGCTGTATACCAACGCTGAACGAAGGTTAGTGCATGGCAGTTGTATCTGGACTTAAATTAGTGTCGAGCCCAACGGTGAACCACCGCTGGTCGTTCTCATTACCAGCCACCGATGCCAAATCAGCCACACATTTTAAAGCGGCTTCGTTGCCGTGCAAATGACATACACTTTCAAATTAATTCCGGGAGGTACGAGGGCGACTGGTTAATGGCGTAAGGGCCTCGGCCAAACCCGCGGGGCCTGGACCCAACTACACACGACCCCTCGTCCTGCGTGCGCGCTGTCCCACGCTGCCCCTCCGGCTCTCGTCGCACGCCCCTGTTATCTGTTGAGAGGTGGAGAGTGCAAACGTCTGTTGTATTCCTTTGCATCTGTCAATTACATGCATTATGCCGCACTAATCCTACGAATAATATGTTTTTGTTCCATATTTTCTACAGGAATAATTAGCTACGTTATATCTTCTGGAGAGAAATGTTCGTCTGTGTAGAGCTGAAGGGCATATTCAATTGCGCATCAAGTGTTCCCCTTATTTCTCCATGTTCAGCGTACGCGCATTTCACAGTGAACAGAATTCCGAGGATCTCGAGATATTAGCATATTTGACAGCTTAACTTCTAAATTACTCTTCGTTCCTCGCGTCCAGCCCTGTGTGTCTTTCAAAACAAAACTTGCGCTTGTAACTCTTGAATGATTTTCAGTCTCGCAACGAGCTGAGAGAAACTTCTTGTCTCAGAACGTACCTTTAGTGTGCAGTAAATTGTCATATCACAAACTTAGCTGAGTGGTTTGGGCTTCCGTTGCAACCGTTAACGATCTTGTAGCATTGTGTACTGGATGGACCTCGTTACTCTGGTGGAAATTTGGGCAGTTGAGTAATCCTCAACTGACTTTGGTGTATTTCTACTCAAACGCTGTGGCCTGGCCCACTCTGGCTCTCCAGTGTATGACGTCAGTGAGTGCTGATGTTTTTTGATGTACATTGCTCATCATTAGTCTTCCAGTGTTGAGATGTTCCATGGAAGTTACTCCTAGAAATTGCGTCATCGTTGCGTTTTGAAAAACGTGGCGTTTTAACGTGCTGTCTTAGCGGTGACTCTGTGCGCTCGGCTTTCTATCTGCATTGAAGAAATTTTCGAGCTTTGCTACCTCACAAACACCTGAAATCCTGACAATTCGTTTGCCGCTGTTTATGACATTTCCTGTGAAGTTTTTAACACAGTAGTGATGTTTGACTAATTTTAGTTGAACGGCCATAGGGGTTGCTAATTAGCTGGACCAAATCTAATGTATAATTTGTCTCGTGCAGGGTATGAAGCTGACATGCAGCTCTCCAACCGCGCCTCGGACACTTCACAGCCAACCGTGAGTCCAACGAAAAGCTCGACAAACTTCTAGAGCGCACATGAGATATTCAAGCTGATAGCTGCTAGCCCCGGCGAGCTCAATTTGCTTCATTATGTCCAGACGATGTATTTTGGCGGAACTTTTACGAGTTAATGAGCTGCCCGGGTTCATTGAAAGCTGCCTGAACTCTGATATTCGGCGAGATAATTTCTAACTTTAATCGGTGCACAGTTGGAACATGACGTTTTAAAAGCGTTATGAAAACTTAGGTTAAAACAATATAATTTATATTCGGGCATTTTCAGCAGTTAGAAGATTTTCATTTAGTAGTTCAATGTGCAGAAAGTTCAATGATAGGTGCCGTAATCGCTAATACTGAACTTTCCCGTTCAATTCCTCGAGTTGTGAAACCACGTTTTCATACAGAATGGAGGTTGTACGAACGTGTGGGACTGACCCTATTATTTTAAGTAAGACATTTGTTGGAGACCTGAGAATTTTTTTATTATTAATTAGGCTCTGCTCTGTTCTCAACAGCCACGAAAGCTGCCGCTGCGTTCCCTTTAGGCCACCCCGTGCGTGTGTCAGTGCAGTGGATGTACGATCATTATGCGCAAGAACCTACCCATTAACCACAAGCATCCTCCAAAGCCAGCCTAATTAACCGTAAATGCAACAAACAGCTCTATGTACACGGCTCGCTTGACCCACTTGGCACTGCCGGACACGCCTTCATGCCCTCCATCTCGGCCATCCTCTAATTTGATCGCCGCTCCTAACTTCTGACCGCCGCCATCACTAAATGTGCCTTACCCGTTACAGGCCCGTCGTGTCGTGACCAGGGCTGGTCAGGAGGGTTTGTGTGCGTGCGAGTTTGGATGCCAATCAAAGCGTGCTGCTCATGCAGTGATCTGACCTAGCCCTGAGTATATCGACTCAAAGCGAGGTCTCTCTGTGCTGAAGTTAAATTTCAGTTCTGCTCATAATTAGCAAGAAACGGTGTAGCTTCAAAGAAAACTCTTAGACTGACTCAGACCTGATGCGTTACTCCATGACTCGAAATTTCTAATGATTTAGAGCTCAAAATTCGTAAAACTAATTATACAGCCAAATGCTCGCATCAAAAACGGAAATCTAATTCGGTTCCCTTTGAAGTTGACCCGGCTTCATTTGGCTTATAACAACGGTGGATAATTCTAAATGGGATTTTGGAAACTATGTAGAAAAGAGAAACTCAACAAAGCACCCAGTAATATTGCGGTCTATTTTCAGTAATGACCATCTCTGTAGTTCATAGTGCGAAATGGTCATCGCTGTAACTACTGACATTAAATCAAATGAAGCCCTGGACGCATTTGATTCTCGTTTGAGTATACTCGGTGTTACTTCAAATTTTGGTGCTTTACGCTCTAAAGTGAACATTGACAACATTTTTGCCTATAAATTGGAAAGGATAAGTTAAAAAGGGTTAAATTTTGTAGTTTCCTTGCATTAAATGTCAAAACTTGAGGTTCAGCTTCTAAATTGGACCCCGTCTTGTTAGTGCAGATGTGAACCTCCCGGATGAAGCTGCAGCGGCACGTCTGGTTAGATCTGAGCTCATAAGAATAGACTCCTGAATTTAACTCGTGACATGTGCTGGAATAAAAGCACAGAAGTCTTCCATTCTTTTACATATCTGACGAATGATGTGTCTTGACCACTTGCTCGCTACGTACATTGACCCACCGAGCCCCCGTGCAGATGTCGCTGGTCACGGCGGGGCAGGACACGCAGCTGTCGAGGGTCGAGTCCTACAAAGACCAGCGCCGCAAGTACCGCCACGAGAAGAAGCGCGTCGCACAAGAGCTGCTCAGCACCCTCAAGGACCCTTCGGTCGTGGTGCTCGCCGAGTGGCTCAAGGTCCGCGGCACCCTCAAGGGCTGGACCAAACTCTGGTGTGTCCTCAAGCCCGGCATGCTGCTCCTCTACAAGAGCGCCAAAGCCAAGGTGGGCGGGCATGGCTTCTCGCAATTCTTGTTCTTCTATTCTCTCCATGTAGTTATGGGGACTTGAACATTTTTATTGTGCGTTCATGAACTGGCGTTTCGGTTAGGAGTAATCAAATTCTCGCTAATATTATTTCTTTGTTAGAACCGAGTGGGGGTCTGCCATGTTATCCTCGAGCAGCAGCAGCTTCATTGCTGCTCTTGATGGCAACACCTTACATACTTCAGGAATTGAGCGTCTGCTGTTAGAGCTCCCACCAACGCAAACTAAATTCTTTACCTAGGCACAACCGCTACGAACTTGGTCATCGTACCCCTCTAGGGGGATAAGATAGGCCATAGGCAATCGAGTTAAATTAGTTGGGTTTGTCATCCTATGCTATGGGGACCGGTGTCCCTAGGGGGACGGTCTGGTTAGCTCAGACTTAGCTAGGTTATCGTGACTTGTATCTCTCGTGCCCACCTTACTTTTTTCCATTTTATACTTTCTCTGGTTATTCTTAGTCTTTTCTTTCCCTTCCTATTGAACTTGCTGTGTCTATGCGCAAGGATTCTTATGTGGGAACACACATGTGCATAGATTCCATTTTTTCTTAAGTTCACACTAAATGGTCCCTGCTTTTCGCTCTCTTTGAATCTTAAATCATGTGGAGAGAGAGCTTCAAAATAACAAATAATATGCTATTTCGTTACCGCAGTCGCGACCATCAATTATCCCGGTCATTACCAGCAGTACGCAGTCACCCATCAAATGTCTCGTGTTCAGTCCTGCTTTGGACAGTCATATTCGTATGTGTGAGAGAAGTAGTCTTATCGTGCTTAGCTTATCAGCAGAGATATTTAACCTGCAGTAATCAATTCACTCTTAGCAGAATATTTACTATTGCTATGAAGAGCGCCACAAGGCATTACTGGTATCACAGAATGCAGACACTCCAAACCGCCGAGGGAGTGGGCGTCGACTCGGAACTCATGCGGACTAGCCCTTGAGTGGGGTAACTTGCATAAAAAATACCGAGAAAATTGGGTTAAAAGCAGAAAAATTTAAAGTGTTTACATGTCAGTCGATATTACTGAAGATTATTGCTGTATTCTTGCTACCTTTTCTTTTGTAAAGGTACTGTACTTTGGGGCCACTTTGAGCATTCATTTCACGAACAATAATGCTTCATTGGATTCTTAAATTACTGATTACGCTAGGATAAAATTTCAATATGTGTTCACACAAGACATGAGTACATGCCGGAGAAGATGAGCTAAAGCGTGGTGCTTTGTGACTGCAGAGCGGCCACTGGTGCGGCACGGTGCTGCTCAACACTTGCGAGCTCATCGAGAGACCGTCGAAGAAGGACGGCTTCTGCTTCAAGCTTTTCCATCCCCTCGAGCAGTCCATCTGGGCCACACGGGGTCCCCAGGGCGAGTCCATAGGTAAGCCTCTCCCTCCTTGGACTTGCTTCACGCTAGGTGTGGCTTTCCCTTCTAGTGTGTTCATCCTATTTCATGATTTGACCTTAGGGACATGCTTGTTATTAATAAAGTTTAAGTAGCCGGATTGGTGCAATGCGGTTTTTACTGCAGGTGCATTATTTTCTTGTGAATCGTGCTAGCGATTCTTCGTTATGATGACTCACAAAAGGCTTCACCATCAAATTTAACACAAAGTCCCTCAATTGCAAGTGATCATTCGCTTAATGATCATAGCTGCTGTGATACATACCTTGCCAGACCGAAACCTTGACTGTTGAAATGAAAATATTTTGGGTCAGCTTTATGAACATCGAGTGCATTTACGGTGGATATTACAGCATCAGATTTCAAGCGCCTAACGTGGCAGCACGAGTCTCCTGCCTAGTCGTGCCACCTGCACTGCTGCGTCCGGCCACTCGGGCACAACAGTTGCAGTGATGGCTCCGGGCTGGTCCTTTGATGACCGCTCTCATGTGACGCTGCCGTGACTCCGTATCACGACTCCGTGTGAGACATGACGGGCACTGACATGCATCTGTACGCTGTTGATACATTCTTCAGAGTTGGGCAACCTAGAGCATTGTAGGCCAACTGATACAGGCTCCAGCCAGAGCTGGCCGGCTTGCAGGACTATTAAGCTATGCCACTTAATCCTGTAAGAAACTATTATTGCAATACGACTGCCTTTAGCTTCGTACTAACAACTGAGTGCGGCCTTATGAAACGGGACCGCACCATTGACCCTGGTAAGGTTAATACGTAATTTTAAAAGTGATTGGCGCACAACATAGTTGTTATTCCCAGTGAATGCGTAGTCTTGAAACTGGGCATCTTACATTTGTTTTATTACAGCGAGTGTTGAGAGAAATACTTTTCATAATGAGGCATGGGATACAGCAACACCTCGCTGGATGTCAACTTAGAGGAGGTCCACGGATTCTACCTTCGTGCTGAGTTATGCACGAAAAAATTGCGACTTCCATAATTTTGAGCAATACAGCAGCGTTGGATTGTGTCGATACATACGTTGCTCAGCTCCATTACAATAATAACTCCTTGAAAATATCAGCACAATCTACGTACAAGACGAGCATTACAAATTTGTTCTAGAAATTTTTTATATTGTTGTTTTAGAGAGGAAGTAATGAGTTTGGGTTGCATTTTGGGTACGAGTAACGCTGAAGATGTTGCATCAGTTACTGACCTAATGTGTGTGCAGGTGCTGTGGTGCAGCCTCTGCCGTCCTCACACCTGATCTTCAGGGCGCCCTCACAGGTAACTTCTTCGCCGCCCTCCTCATTATTCTCCTCTCCTCCGTCATTTGACTCCACCTCTATATTGTTCTTCCTTCTCCCACCACTTTTTCTTTCCTCGTCTCTTACTTATTCCTCCTCCCTTACTTATTCTTTTTCCCTTGTTTATTTTTTCTTAGTTTATTCTTCCTCATCTTCCCTTATTTATTCCTCCTTTGCTATTTATTCTTTTTTCCCTCTTTGTACTTTCTTCTCCTGCTCCTCCTTTCTCATTTATTCTTTCTCCTCCCTCCTTTCTCCTCCCTCCTTTCTCCTCCCTCCT